>PVJS01000848.1:0-112635 GCA_004027185.1 Glis glis | reverse complement strand
CCCCCGGCCCTATTTTTTTATACTTTATTTTGAAACCGGGTCTCACGAAGTTGCGGAGGACCTCACTAAGTAGAGAGAGAGAGAGAGAGAGAGAGAGAGAGAGCTGAGGCTGGCCGCGAACCGGGATCCTCCGGTCTCTGCCTCCCAAAGTACTGGGATTACAAGCGTGCACCACCACGCCCGGCGGGTAGTAGATATTTTAAATACTTGAGAGAACTAGAAAGTGTTCAAAGGGTCTAAGTTAAGCAATTGGTCTATTTTCAGATAGGCTACTGAAGGTGCACCCGCACCATCAATTAAACATCAGATAAAGTAGATTCTGGATATCATTCTCTCCTTAATGCTGTTTCATCTGTCCCACCATCCACCCAACCATTCACTCTGTTTCCTGTTCATTCCACTTCTAACATATGTCAGAAATCTTTCCAGGGCTCTTCACTTTCATTACCAGCTATGCTAGGCCAGTTCATTATCATCCTGTCTAGATCAGTGCAATGCTCTCCATTCTACCTCTTTCCAATCAAAGTCTCATCTTTTCCCACCACCCAGCTTCAAAACACTCCCAAGGTTTCCCATTTTCTTTAGAGTAATATCTAACTTCCCTATCACAGCTCACAAGATCATCTATGATCTGGTCCCTGCTTAACCTGCTGACCCCTCTCACCACCTCTCCTCTAAAATCTCCTAACCCTTCCATCCCACCCTCTAAGTTCACCCCTGTGGAGCTTCTTCCTGACTCTCAGAGGTGGCACTCTCTTTCAGGGCTTTCCCACTCTTTCCTAGGTTGGGTGCCACTCTCATGACACCCCTTCTTGTTCTTTTTTTTTTTTGCGGTACCGGGGATTGAACGCAGGGGCGTTCTACCTCCGCGCTACGCCCCCGGCCCTATTTTTTATACTTTATTTTGAAACCGGGTCTCACGAAGTTGTGGAGGGCCTCACTAAGGGGAGAGAGAGAGACAGGGAGAGAGAGAGCGAGAGAGCTGAGGCTGGCCGTGAACCTGGATCCTCCGGTTTCCGCCTCCCAAAGTACTGGGATTACAAGCTTGCGCCACCACGCCCGGCTTCTTGTTCTGTCATTGAAATTCTCACACTCACAATGGATGTATGAAGCAGTCTAAATTTGGAAAAACATGAATGGATTATTTTTCCATTGCTTCCCTAAAGAAGCTTTGCTAAATCTCTCTTTTCTACTCCATATTGATCAAGTGGGCAGGTTCCATAATTCCTTGATAAAGTTTTGTTATTAGAAATTTCATCCAGGTTACAATTCCTACCTCAAATCTAATTCTAGTTCCCTTCCCTTCAGCTACAGCAATGCTTTGGTACAAAGGTCTTGGAGTAGGAAAAAGTCATTGGTCTCACCTTGGCAAGGAGTGGGAGAGAGCATTGTCTAACTCAATCAAATTAAATAGCGTTCATATCGACCCAGGCTTTACAGTAGATCCCTAGAACTTGTTCATCTTATCACTTAGAACTGATGCCATCTGACCTACTTATCCCTATTTCCCCTACCCTCATCCCTTGATAACCACCATTCTACTCTCTGCTTCTATGGGTTTGACTTTTTTAGATTCCAGCTATAAGTGAAGATCATGCAATATTTTTCTTTCTGTGTCTGGCTTATTTCACATAGCATAATGTCCTTCAAGTTCATCAGTGTTGTCACAAATGTCAGAATCACATTCTTTTATGGCTGATACACACACACACACACACACACACACACACACACACACCCCTCACGTTTTGTTTATCCATTCATCTTCCAATGGGCACTTGAGTTGTTTCCATTTCTCGGCTACTGTGAATAATGCTGCAGTGACTATAGGAGTTCAGGTATTTGTTCAACAAACCTATTTCGTTTATTTTGAATACACACAGAGAAGTGGGATAGCTGGAGCATATGGTACTTTTATTTTCAAGTTTTTGAGGAACTTCCATACTGTCTTCCATAATCACTTTACAATATACATTCTGATCAACAGTGTACAAGAATTCCCTTTTCTCTACGCCCTCAATAACATGGGTTATCTCTTGGCTTTTTGGTAAGAGCCAGCCTAGTAGGTGTGAGGTGGTATCTCATTGTGTTTTTGATTTTTGGTTCCCTGGCGATGAATAATACTGGACACCTTCTCATGTACCAGTTGGCCATTTGTATGTCATCTTTGGAAAAATGTCTATTCAGGTCCTTTGCCCATTTTTTTTTTTTTTTTGCGGTACCAGGGATTGAACCCAGGGGCGTTCTACCTCCGCGCTACACCCCTGGCCCTATTTTTTTATACTTTATTTTGAAACCGGGTCTCACAAAGTTGTGGAGGGCCTCACTAGGTAGAGAGAGAGAGAGAGAGAGAGAGAGAGAGAGAGAGAGCGAGCCGAGGCTGGCCACGAACCCGGATCCTCCGGTCTCTGCCTCCCAAAGTACTGGGATTATAAGCGTTCGCCACCACGCCCGGCCCTTTGCCCATTTTTAATCAGGTTATTTTTATTTTATTTTTTGCTCTTGAGTTGCATAAGTTATATGTTTTGGGTTACTAACCCCTTGTCAGATATATGGTTGGCAAAAATTTTCACACATTCTGTGAATTGCCTTTTCATTGTGTTGATTGTTTCCTTTGCTGTGCAAACATTTTTTAGCTTGATGTAGTCCTGCTTGTTTATTTTTGCTTTTGTTTCCTGTGTTTTTGATGTTATATGCAAAAAATCATTGCCCACACCAAAGTCATAAAGTTTTCCCCTATGTCTTCTTCTAGGACCTTTATGGATTCAGATCTTATACTTAAGTCATTAATCGATTTCAAGATAATTTTATATGGTATAAGACAAAGGTCTAATTACACTCTTTTGTGAGTGGATGTCAAGTTTTCCAGATACATTTATTGAAGAGGCTTGCCTTTCTTCTTTGTATATTCTTGCCATCCTTGTCAAATATCAGTTAACTATATGTGTGAGGTTTTATGTCTGGACTCTGTTCTGTTCCATTGGTCTGTGTGTCTATTTGTATGCCAATTCCCTACTATTTTAATTACTATAGCTTTGTGATAGTCTGAAATCAGGAAGTGTGATGCCCCCAACTTTCTTCTTCTTTTTCAAAACGGCTTTGATTATTGGGGATCTGTGTGGTTTCATCAAAAATTTTATGATTTTTTTCTATTTCTCGGAAAAATGCCATGGAATTTTGACAGAGATTGTATTGGATCAAAAAATCACTTTAAGTAGAGTGTGGCCATTTTAACAATCTTATTTCAGCTGGACGTGGTGGCACACACCTGTAATCCCACTATTGGGAGGCTGAGAAAGGAGGATTGCAAGTTGGAGACCAGCCTCAGCAACTTAGCAAGAAAACAAAAATTAGAAAGGGCTGTAGCTCTGAGGTAGAACACCCCTGAGTTCAATCCCCAGCACCGCACACACACATAAAGAAAAAAAATATTATTTCTTCCAACTCACAAGTATGGGATATCTTTCCATTTTTTTGTGTTTTCTACAATTTCTTTCATCAGTGTTTTATAGTTTTCAATATATACATTTGTCACACCTTCTTGGCTAAATTTATTCTAAGTATTTTATTTGCCTGGTGCTATTGTAAATGTGATCATTATCTTAATTTCTTTTTTAATATTTTGGTTAGTGTATAGAAATTCAAATAATATTTGTGTGTTGATATTGTATCTTGCAACTTTATTGAATTGATTTATTAGTTTCACAGGGTTTTGTTTGTTTGTTTGTTTGTTTTTGATCTGGTGAAATCCTTAGAATTTTCTCTATATAAGATAATGTCATCTACAAACTGATAAAATTTTACTTCTTTTCTGATTTTGAGGCCTTTTATTTACCTTTTTCTTGCTTAATTGCTCTGGCTAAGGCTTCCAGTACTTCCAATACTATGAATAGAAGTGGTGAGAAGGGCATTCTTCTCTTGTTCCTCATCTAAGAGGAAAAACTTTCAGTATTTCACCATTGAGTATATTTGCTATGGGGGTTTTTATATATGGCTTTAAAAATATTAAGGCAGTTTCCTTCGATTCCTAGTTTGTTGGGTGTTGTTATTATGAAAGGATGTTGAATTTTGTCAAATGCTTTTTATGCATCTATTGAGATGATATGATTTTTATTGCTAATACCAGAACTGTATCTACTATATATAGTTGAAAATGTGAGAAATAATCTGTACAAACTTACTCATCATTGGAGCATTGCTCGTAACAGTAAAAGATTGAAAGTAGTCTAAATACCTATCCAGAGGGAAGAATCTAAATAAATGATGGTACCTCCATCCAATCGAAATGAATTACAGATATTAAGGAGAATGAAGCATCTCTTTTTGTACCGATAAAGTTTATTCTTCAAAATGTATTAAGTAAAGTTAATAAATTACATGCATAATTTATTTGCTTATATATATTTGCATATGTGTGTGTGTGTGTGTGTGTGTGTGTGTGTGTGTGTGAGATTGTTTATATGTTCATAATATATCTCTGGCAAAATACCAAGCAAGTGTAACAGTTGTCTCTGGGAAGAGGAACTGGGCTACAGGGTGAGAAGCAAAGTTTTTTTTTTTTGGAGGGGTGGATACTGGGGATTAAACCCAGGGGGATTCTACCTCCAAGCTATACCCCCAGCCCTTTTTTATTTTTTTTTTATGTTGAAACAGAGTCTCACTAAATTGCTGAGGCTGCTCTTGAACCTACGATCCTCTTGTCTCAGCCTCCCAAGTACTGGGATTACAAGTATGTGCCACCACATCAGAAGAGAAGTTTTTATAATATGCTTTCTTTTGGTGCTGAGGATTGAGCCCAGGGTCTTGTACATGCTAAGCATGTACTCTATCACAATATGCTTCTTAATCTTTCAATTTTCAACATGTGAAATGTGTTCCTTACACAAACAAACAAACAAGCAAACATGTTGATAGAACCATGCAAGAACTTTCAAGTGTAATCAGTCAAGATCAGAGGAGACTTCTTGTGACTCCAGTACTTGGTTTATGGCTGGGCTAAACCATAAGATGCCCTTAGACTTTTTATTATTGTGCAATGTCCTTGTTTATAATATTAATCAAATATTGTTCAGTGATTTGTATAACTGATTAGTCAAAAAGCATAAGAAAGGAGGAAATGGCGAGGTAGGTACTATCAGACTATGTTATTGATGTGTATGAATGTGCCACAGTGAAACCCATTATTCTGTATAATTGGGATTGTGTGGGTTTAGAATGTCCCCCAACAGAAACAAGGTAGCAGTGTTGGAAGTGGGGCTTGATTGCTAAGGAGGGGTCCCTGGGGGTGTGGCCTTGGGGATTACATATGGTTATCTCCTCCCCGTGCTGGCTTTCTGCTTCCAGCCTCTGTGATAAGAGGAGCAGAGCCCACGTGCTCTCCTTCTCTCTGCTCCCCGCCCCATGCCCTGAGCTCTGCAGACATCTCCAAAAAACTAAGCAAATAAATCTTCCTTCCTCTAAGATGTGTAGTCAGTTGTCTTGGATTATATCCGTGAGAATATTGACCAAGGCAATGATTAAAATCCCCTAATAAAAAAAAAAACAGAAAAAATAAAACATAAGTAATGAAGAAATGCAATAATAAGAAACAAAAATGATGTTCATTCTGCAAATGTACTTTGAGGAAATCTACACAAGATCTGATATTGTATTCATCTGATCAAAATTTTTCACAACACTTGGAGAAATAGCAATATTAAACAGGAGACACGTGGTGATGTTCTTACCCAGTTTGGCTTTCCCTTATTGAGGTCTATCTGGACTTCCTCATGCTGCACAAGAGATGCTTATTAATCATGAAATCAATAAATCCCTGCTGCTGGTTACCAAGACCAGCACTGAGTTCCCCAGGTTAGAAGTAGTCCCACTGCAAATTAACTTTGGCAACTGGGTGCATCTGTTCTATTGATTTTTAATTTGGGGCTTATTTCTAAAATCACTGCTTTTCTATTTTTCCAGTTCAGTTCTTCCTAGTGCATACACATGTCACTTCGAGTTGGTGGTCACGGCATCCTTAAGTTGATACGCTGCTGCTGTTCAGGAGGATGTCTGCCTCTCCGTGTCAGTGCTTCTCAAGGTCCAAGTGGAATTTTGTCCATGTAACAGAGCCACTATTTTTTGTGGGTTAAAAATTTTTGAATTTTTATTTGTGCATTGTAATTGTATGTGTTATTAAGATTCATAGTGATACATTCATATTTGCACATAACATTATTTGGTGTGTTTCCTTCCCCATACATACCTCCCCTTTCCCTCCTCTCCTCCCTTTTCATTCTCTTCCACTCTCTAATGGTCTCTCTCTTCATATTCATAAGATCTCTCTTTTCTCCCCCCCCTTTTTTCTCTCTAGCTTCCATATATGAGGAAACAACCATAGAGCTCTTGATTTTCTGAGTCTGGCTGTTCTCACTTAGCATGATGTTCTCCAGTTCCATCCATTTTCTTGCAAGTGATATGATTTTGTTCTTTATGATGAGTAAAGCTCCACTGTGTGCATAAGCCACATTTTCTTTATCCACCAAGGTTGGTTCCATAATTTGGCTATTGTGAATTTGCTCCTGCAGTCAATATTTTGAGTCACATGATCTCAAACATGTCTTCTACATTTGGTGAAAAACCATCCAGTTGTTTTTATATGATGTACTAGCAGGCAATCTGTAAATACAATCTTTATTTATATAGATGTCTGCTATCCACCCTGCAGGCATTACTTATGACATAGAACTTATAAGTAGTAATTTATAACCATTTCTCTTTTCTTGTCATTTAGAAACAAAACAATAAAATTATATAAATAAACTCATTTTTCCCACTTTAATGCCATAATGCATAAACTCCAATGTATGTGAATATGTGTGAAGTCCCAAAACAAGCATAATGCAAATTTCATAGTTTCATAGTTTATCTGTTAGCAAATAATTGTGCAATTCAGTTAAAGAAGAAAGAAGAGACGATTTTTATTAAAGGAGGAAAGAAAATGTTTTAAAGATTGTAGCTAAAACTGCAGAATGCACTCTAGTTATTTACAAATTTATTTTAGCTTGAAATTATTTTATATATTATCCCATGGAAAAAATGATCAAATGGCGTTAAAATTCCTGAAGGATGTTTTCTTGATATTTTATTTTTCTCTGAAAAGAATCTGTGAATCAGAAACAAAAGTACACAAGAAAGGTGCCTCCCAAAGGAAACAGAGACATGCCCAGATTGGGGGCATTTGAGGACATCCATGGCTGGGGGTGGCCTCCTCTGCTCCTCCTCTCTGTCCGCCTTTCTCACACCTTCTTCACAGCCAACAAAACCCAAAGTGCTCCCAGAAGTAGCTATTTTAAGTGCAGTGCTCTTCTCAGTCTTCAGTCATCCTGGCCACTTATCAATGAGATAACGAGTATTATCAAGCATGTGCTATGTGTCAAAACACTCAATATCTGAGCAACAGTATGAAGGAACTGTCACTGCCATCACCCTGAGAGCCTCCCCTTCGCTAAATCAGAGATAAGCCACTATCTTAGCTCATGAAGGGAAGTGCAATTCAAAGCAAACGTGATTGAGCTAGAATTCTGTTGTAGGAGGATTAGCTGCTTTCATAGAAGCGAAGCAAGTGCTGTGTATTTTCAACTCTGCCACTCCAAGGTAGGAGCCTGGCAGGTGCCTAGACCCTTGTCATACCTTCTTGGGGTTTCTGAACTTGACTTGGGATCTTCCCCTCTGGCCACCCCATTTCCAGAACCTCTTCGTGAAGAGGCATGCTATGTTTTGGATATACAATGGTGTTGACAGGTGGGGGGACCTTTAAGAGGTACTTAGGTCATGGGGGCTCCAGCCTGATGAATGGATTCATATCATTCTCCAGAAACTGGATTAAGTCTCTTGGGAGTGAGTTGCATCCATGAGGGCAGGTTGTTAAAAATCAAGGTTAACCCTGGTGTTTTGACCTTTCGCACATGCAGCTTACCAATCTCACGTGTACTCCTACCATGTGACGCCTCTGCCACGTTATGACACAGCATGAGGCTCGTGCCAGAGGCAGCCACCCCATCTTCAATTTTCACACCTCCAGAACTATGAGCTAAACAATCTCTTTTCTTCTTCATAACTCACCTGACTTCACATATTTTGTTATAACAACAGAAAATAGACTAACACGAGGCATCACAAAGATGCTAAGCAACTCTTTGTAGTAATATAGACTTCAGTTCTTCACCAGGCATCTGGTTTATCTTCAGTACCACATCTTCAGTATCAGTTTTTATGGGGCCCCATTTCTCATATTTGTTGGAGGACAGAACCTTTCACCATTAACTCAGGAAACATGAAC
Source organism: Glis glis (assembly GCA_004027185.1). Taxonomy (NCBI): domain Eukaryota; kingdom Metazoa; phylum Chordata; class Mammalia; order Rodentia; family Gliridae; genus Glis; species Glis glis. Next base: position 104,318 of record PVJS01000848.1, on the reverse strand, counting down.
CCCACCCTCATCCTCCTTGGGGCTCATGGAGCTCCAAAGAGCATGAATTCTGGCCCTGACAGCAAATCTCTGTGCATCCACTAAGAAGTCAGTTGCTGCTATCCCTGAACAAAAGGGGACCAGATGTAAAAATATGTATTGCAATTTTTTAAAAAGCCTTAAAATCTTCTTTTAGAAATGGCTGTTTGCTAAATTACTTATTTAAATCATGTGTACAGACACAAAACAGAGTCCTTTGGAATCTTTAGTTTGAATTCTAAACACTTAGAAATGATCTTGTTTACTTTAGTTATTGAATGCATGGGCCCCAGAACAAAATTCAGCCAAATGCACTATGGGATCCTGCTTAAGACCCTGGAACAGAAAATAAAAATGCATGTTTTAGGGCAATCCAATAAAGTTTGGAGTTTAATTAATAGTGATGTATCAATGTACCATGGTAATGTAAGATATTAACATGAGAAGAAAATAGGTAAGAAATATAGGGAATTTGAGATCAGCCTGGGCAACATAACTAGACCCTGTGTTGAAAATTTTTCTTTCTAAATTTGAAGATAATAGTAATAACAATAAAAAACAATTCCAGAAGCTGCTTCCCCATTGGAAGTGTTGATTGAGATGCCCCATCACTCTTCATAGAGAGGGGTAAGGCATCCTGAGGCACGCACAGGCAAAGGAAAGTGACCCGATGAGCCACTGAGTGGAGAGGCTGGTTGTTATGGACCACGAGCAAAATTCACTCAGCTTGGGTATCTGGGGAGATGTGGCTTTTGAGATCCTCTTTTCTCTGTTACAGGATTTGAGTTTACCTGATTCTGATGGGAGCAGCAATCGTAGGTCAGTTAGCATGTCACTGGGCACATTACTGGGGCATATAGTAGGCTATCAGTAGATGTTTGCTGAACCCATGAACAGTAGAACACTTGAACTGGTTGAATTTTTTGTGGAGCGAGAGATGATATTTATTTCTGCTGTGTACATACCTCTCTCAACCTTCTTTGCCTTCATCTTCCCCATTTCTTCCTTCTCATAATGGTGTGTGCGTGTGTGTGTGTGTGTGTGTGTGTGTGTGTGTGTGTGTGTGAGAGAGAGAGAGGAGTTTGGTCAGTATTGATTTCTTGTGATCCCACCTTGCTTGGTGTTCATTAGGCACCTCCTTGTTCCCCCTCTCCCCCCATTCCTGCTCCATCGCTGTATCATGGTATTTACCATCCAGCACTGTGGCTGGTCCCTCCTGGTGGTTCCTATGACAGACCTGTCAACTCCAGGGCAGGGCTGTGTGTCCCAGGATTTATTAGGTACCATCATCCCTTTATATTTGTGGATTTCATGTCAGCGAATTCAACCAACCAATGGTGGAAAATATCGAGGGAAAATTCTGAATACAGAGACAACTTTCCTTGTCATTCTTCCCTTCCAATACAACTATTGACACAGCATTTATATTTTATTAGGTATTACAAGTAATATAGAGATGATTTGAAGTACACAGGAGGATGTGCATGGGTTATATAAATACATTATATCATTTTATATAAGGCACTTGAGCATCCATGAATTTGGGTATTTATAGTACCTTGTAGATATCAAGGAATGACTATACCTTGCCATGCCAATTTTTCCTTCCTTCCTTCCTTCCTTCCTTCCTTCCTTCTTCCTTCCTTTCTTCCTTCTTTCCTTCTTTCCTCTTTTTTTTCTTTTGGTACTGGGGGTTGAACCCAGGGATGTTCTACCTCTGAGCCACACCCCCCAGCCCTATTTTATTTTTTATTTTGAAATACGATCTCACTACATTGCTGAGTTTCTTGCTAAGTTGCTGAGGCTGGCCTTGAACCTGGTATCTTCCTGTCTCAGCCTCCCAAGTACTGGGATTACAGGCGTGCGCCACCACACCCAGCTTGGTTTTCCAGATATATATATGGAATATATTCCATATATTCCATGTGTGTGTGTATAATGTCTTTGTGCATTGTAATTATACATCATAGATTCAGAGTGATACATTTATATATGTGCACATCGCTTGGTGTGTCTCCCTCCAGATTTCCCTTTGCTCCCCCTCCCTCCTTCCCTCCCATGCATGTTAGTGAGATTGATAGTGATACTTTCATGCATGGACATAACCTTATTTGAACTATCCCCTTCCCCAGTCCTCATTTTTCCCCCTTCCCACCTCTTTCCCCCAACTCTCTTCTGCTCTTCTGCTATTCCCTCTCCTCATTTGGCCATGCCACTTTGAATGCAGGGATTAGTGAATACAATTTTCTGGTCAGTCTAAGAAAGCAAAGATAAGGGTGAGGAAGCCAGGAGCCAGTCTCACCAAGTTGAGCAGGGTTTGTGTGGCAAGATTCCCCAAACTAAGCTGTAAAATATCTGCCTATGCACCCTACAACTGGGAATCCTCAAAACAGGGCATTTTGGAGAGTGACGGATTATGTCCAGACCCCCTTATCAGGAGCTAACAAGTGGGGACAGGTGCCAGACACACCACAGAAATGAGAGGCATGTCACGCACGTGCTTTGCCATGTGGAGCCTTCCTGAGGCAGTGTCACTGCGCGGCGCATGGGTGACATGGCCCTGCCTGTCACCACAACCCCAAATGGCATGTACCCGATGACAGATGTGTGTATCAAGCCACAAAAGACAGTGCCCTGGGGGAGCTGGGGCAGTTGCAGCAGATTCATATTAAGATGTCAGAATCAGCTCTGCGAGCTGGGCATGCTGTCCTGTTCACCATCCCGTTCCTCCGGGAATTGGTTTCCAGCTGGTGCCATGTGACCTGCGCTAGGGGTCCACTCCATCCACCACAGAACTAGGACCCAATAGTCCTGACTATGTGGAAGGGGCCCGGCAGAGCTGGGAGGGGGTGTCAGTATGCTGGGCGCCGCCTCTTCCAGCTCCTGGACACCTTATCTGGAGCTTCTGAGGGTGGATATAAGGCTGAGGTGGTGGGAGAGTAGCTCTCTGTTTTGATGTCCTTGTGTCCCCCACACATAGAAAGGGGTGACTCTGAGGCATCTTCCCTTTATAATAGAAATGAATATTTATATCACAGTGGCTAACATGAACTGAGAACATATTATGAGCCAGGAGCTATGCCAGGCCCTTTGTAGGATCCTCAGATTTAATTCTCACATAATCTTATGGAGAAGGTACTGTTATTACCTCCATTTCTTAGACAAGATGATTAAGCCTAAATTAGTTAAGCACCTTGCCCATATTCACTCAGTGCTGTGGTTCGGATATGATTTCTCCCCCAAAGGTTCACAGACTGGAAATTTGGTTGCAATGTAGTGGTGCTGGGAGATGGGGCCTTTAAAAGGCATTGACACACAGTTACCAGGCAGGGGAGAAACCATGATCATGAAGGTGGTTTTCCTGGAGTGAGGCTTATCCATTGCACTCCGGATGTGCTGACCCATGGGATTTCACCAAATGTGGGAAATTCGACTGCATAATTTGTGGTAGTGGGGGACTGTGTTCGCACTCTTGCCTGATTTCTGGTAGTTTAAAGACAGACTTCTACTTGGGGGTGGTAGGGCACACCCAGTATTTGGGAGGCTGAGGCAGGAGGATGGCAGGTTTGAGGCCAGCCTTCACAACTTAGTGAGACCCTGTTTCAAAATAAAAAATAAAATAGGGCTGGGGATATAGCTCAGAGGTAGAATGCCCCTGGGTTCAAGCCCTAGTACCAATAAATAAATAAATAAAGAGGCATTGATGCTTTTCTCCTGGGTGTGAGTTCTTGCTCTTGGAGGACTGGATTGTTTAGCAGAAAAACGGGTTGTAATAAAGTGAGTTCTGCCGTCTTGGCTCGCTCTCTCGCTTCTTTCCTCACCATGTGGCCTCTTTTCCTAGTGCTCCCGTTATGTGATGCTATCTGCCATGAGGCCCTCAGGAAGGAGCCATGTCCTTGGACTTGCAGAACTGAGAGAGCTAAATAAACCTCCTTAAAAATGTAAAGCCCCAGTCTCAGGTGTTTTGTTATAGCAACACAAAATGGACTAAGACACTCAACTAATCAGTGTTGATATGGGAACTCAGACCCAGGCTGTCCTGTGTTTTACCATGCTATACTGTGTTCATGCAAGACCTGAAGAAAAAATGAGAACATGTACAAGTGGGGCAGAGCAGGGCCAGGTGACACAGGGGCACCCATGAGAGCCATGACAGAGAGGCCCTGTGTTCCTCCCTTGACACAGACAGTGAGAAACTGGTTGAGGAAACTTCTCAATCCACTCCCTCAGATGGAGGATTTGCAGTACCAGGAGTCACTAGCTGAGCTCAAGGAAAGAATATGTAACCATGGCAACCATGATATACCCTAATCCCTACCCCCATAGAAAGAAGAGAGTTTTATCTTAAAAACTACTTCTAGGATAACTGACCATTGACATTTAACTTGGATAGCAAAAAACCAGTGGGGAATTGTGCTGCTATAAACATGGATTTGTATATATTGCTATAGTATTCTAACTTTAATTCTTTTGGAAAGATACCGAGGAGTGGTATAGCAAGGTCATAGGGTGGTTCCATTCCTTGTCTTTTGAGAAACCTCCATTCAGATCTCCATAGTGGTTGAACTAATTTACAGTCCTACCAACAGTATATATGAGTTTCTAATTCCCTACATCCTTGCCAGCATTTATTATTGTTTGTATTTTTTTCTTGTGGTACTGGGGATTGAAACCAGGGGCATTCTACCTCTGAGTTACACCCCTAGTCCTATTTTATTCTTTATTTTGAAACAGGGTCTCACTAAGTTACAGAGGGCCTCACTAAGTTGCTGAGGCTGGCCGTGAACCCGGATCCTCCAGTCTCAGCCTCCCAAGTACTGGGATTACAAGGGTGCGCCACCAGGCCCAGCTTGTATTCTTTTTTTTAATTGGTGCATTATAATCATACATCATGATGAAGTTCAGGGTGATAGAGACATACATGCACATAGCATTTGGTGAGCCTCCCCCCTGCTCCTGCCCCGCTCCCTCACCCGCCCCATGAAATTGAAATTGGCATTAATATATTTGTGTATGTATATCATGCCTATTGAAGTGTTCCCTTCATCAAGTCTCTCTCCCTCATCCTCCTCTCTCCCTCAGGGCCCCTCCATCACTCCACTAAGATTTCTCCTCCTTTGTCTGGAATCCCTCCTGTATCCCAATTTCTCCCTAGCTTCTACGTATGAGGGAAAACATCTGACCTTTCACTTTTTGTGACTGACTAATTTCACTTAGCATAATATTGTCCAGTTCCATTCATTTCCCTGCAAATGATGTAATTTTGTTCTATATGGCTGATTAGAATTACATTGCGTGTATATTCCATAATTTTGTAATCCATCCATCTGTTGATGGACACCTAGGCAATAGACACTTTACAAAAGAAGAAATACAAAAGGCCACTAAATATATGAAAAAATATTCAACATCATTAGCAACCAGGGAAATGCAAACCAAAACTGCACTGAGATTTTGCCTAACCCCAATTAGAATGGCAATCATTAAGAACACAAATAATAATAAATGCTGGCTAGGATGAGGAGAAGTAGGGACTCTGATATATTGTTGGTGGGATTGCAAATTAGTTGCAGCCACTTTGGAGATCATTATGGAGGTTCCTCAGAAGAATGGGACTGAACCTACTATATGACCCAGCTATACCATCCCTGGGTATCTACCCAAAGGAAATGAAACCAGACCACCAGAGTAATGCATGCACATCTACGCTTATTATTGTTTGTATTCTTGATGGTTGCCATTCTAACTGGAGTTAGGTGTAGTTTTGATTTGCATCTCCCTGATTGCTAATGTTGTTGAACATTTTTTCATAAATTTATTGGCCATTTGTATTTCTTCTTTTGAGAAGTGTCTATTCAGTTCAATTGTCCATTTTTTGATTGGGTTACTTGATTTTTTTATATTAAGTTTTTTGGTTCTTTATATAATCTAGATATTAGTCCTATATCAAAGAGGTAGCTGGCAGAGATTTAAATTTGGTAACTGAAATGTGACTGCTCCTTGACCATCCAGAGTCTGGGTATATGTGGGCAGATGGATCTTTAGCAGGTCAGAAAGGTCAGGCGTCCTGCTGAGGAGCAGGGTCCTGAGGTCAGTAGGTAGCTCCTGACGGTATCACTCCAGTCACTGAAACCCTAGGAAGGGTTGTTTTGTCATATATTTTTGGAAGTTGTGATTTCCTTCCCTTGTACTGCCTCACTTACGATGTTCGTAAGCAATTTAAGAAGCGAATTGTACTAATTTTGCTTATTCCTGAAGTGTGAAATCTTAGAAGATGGTGCCAAATGAATGATCATGTGTCTTTCTCAGTTTGTTGGAGCCTTTTTTCCCCCAGTATGTTCATTCTTGAGGACACGTCTCTGCTGTGTAAAATTTCACTGAGATGCAAAATGGAAAATGAAAACAATTATAAAATTATCTGAATTTACAGGTTTCAAATGCTAATAATAATAAATAGTTTCTATGGACTTGTAACTGTAGGTTTTTTTCATCCACATAAATCCTAGGCCTATCGTTCATTACCTAAATGACACAGAAACCAGCTAGGATAATAACTGTGACAAACTGGCTCAACCTTTATTTATGCGACAAGATCTGAAACAAAGGTGTCATTGAAAGCAGGGTGGATTCTCATCTTACATATGGATCTGAAGTTAAAGTAAATTTGGATTGTGAAAACAACCTGATCAAAGCTATCCTTGAAAATCCTTTAATTATTTCATAAAGAACAGTATCTATGATATGACATATGCAAACTATATCAGGTAGCTATTGCCATGAATTCACTGCATAACAAAAAACCCCAAAATCTCCATGTAAAACAATAAGCACTTATTTACCACTCATGTGTCTGTGGATGTGTCACAAGTGCCTCATTTTAGGGTGCAGGCTGGAGAGAAATTGGCTCTCTAAGGTATATCCTTCCCATGGTGACAGACCACAGAGATTGAGCCCAACCACAGAAGTACGTTTTGAGCCTCTTCATGCATTGGTATTTGCTAACACCCATTTGGCCAAAGCAAGTCACATGTCCAACTTCAAAATCAAGGGGCAAGGGAATATATTTCCTACACCATGATGCCATGACCAAATGTGGACGTCAAGCACTGCTACGCAGAACGAAGAAACAAGACAAATAATTCAATGTGCCACAGAGCCCTGTGGCATAGTGTTTTTAATGATATAAAAGACATGGTCCCAATGCAGTCAGTTCAAGTTAAATCTGTACATGATGCTGTTTCTCCACAAAAACAATGTGTTCACTCGGTTTCGGGTCTGTTTCTTTGTTATACATGCCCTCTAATGGCCAGCGAGATGTCTTTGAGCACTGACCCAGCAGCCCCAGTAGCCAACCTTTCCATCCAGAGACTCTCTTAAAAGATGAAATACAAATGGCCAATAAATATATGAAAAAATGTTCAACATCATTAGCAATCAGGAAATGCAAATCAAAACTACACTGAGATTCCATCTAACTCCAGTTAGAATGGCAATCATCAAGAATGCAAACAATAATAAATGTTGGCAAGGATGTGGCAAAATAGGAACTCTTACACACTACTGGTGAGATTACAAATTAATACAACCACTATATGGAGATCAGTATGGAGGTTTCTCAAAAGATTAGGAATGGAACCACTATATGAGCCAGTTATACCATTCCTGTGTATCTTTCCAAAGGAAATGAAGTCATAATATTATAGTGATGCATGTATATCCATGTTTATAGCAGCACAATTCACAATAGCCAAATTATGGAACCATCCTAGGTGTCCGTCAACATATGAATGGATAGAGAAAATGTGGTATATATACACAATGGAATTTTACTCAGCCATAAATAAGAACAAAATTGTGTCATTTGCAGAAAAATGGATGGAACTAAAGAACGTTGTGTTAAGTGAGATTAGCCAGACTCAGGAAGTGAAGGGTCTTATGTTTTTTCTCATATGTGGAAGCTAGAGAGAAATGGGAAAACAAAAGGGACTTCCTATAAACGAGGAGAGAGACTGGTAGAATAGAGGAAGAGGATTTGGGGAGAGAGGTGGGAAGGAGAAAAGGGAGACTTGATGAAGGGAGCAGTTCAAATAATGCTATGTAATATATGAAGTTATCAATTCCAATCTCAATAATATGTACAGGAAGGGGAAAGGGGCAGAGTGGGGTCTGGAGGGAAACACACCAGTTCTGTGTACATGCATGATTGCATCACTCTGAACTTCATTATGATGTATAATTATAAAGCACCACAAAAGTATATAAAAATCCTTCTCCCTACTGGTTGGTTGGTTTGTTTGATGAACTTCCTGGGCTCTACTTCTACACACTGTCCGTGCTCCTTGCTTCCAATCCCACCTCAGTCCCTTTCTTGCTGGCCTCCCATTCCCTTGGGCCCCATATTTTGGGGCTGCCAGGATGAGATTTCTGTTTATCTTCAGGAACGGGACAGTTCCTCCACCACCACCCCCCATTCCAAGACTGCCAAAACCCTGGGTCCAGGTCATCTGGAAGTGAGCTTGCTAAAGGTGGTCTTACAGTCAGGGTTTATTGAAAGGGGAAAAGGAGATGCTCAGCATTTGGTATGGTTAGATACAGAATGTCCCCTGAAGAGCTCATGTATCAATGGTCAAAGTTGATGTGATTAAGTCATGAGGGTTGTAATCTCATCAGTGGATGACTCCATTTTAATGGATTTACTGAGTGGTAACCTATGCAAGTGGGGTGTAGCTGGAGAAGGTGGGTCCCTGGGAGTGTGGCTTTAGAGACTCTGTTTTTGTCTTTGAATCCCCCTGCTTGCTTGCTTTCTCTTGCTTCTGGCCTCCATGATGTGAGAGAAGAACCCTTGCTCTCTCCCTCTCTCTGCTTCCTGCCGTCATGCCCTGAGCTCTGCAGACCCCAACCTCACACAGACTGAAACTCTGAGATCTCCATGAAATGTGAGAAAATAAATCTTCCTTACTCTAAGTTGTGTGGTCAGTTGTTTGGGGTCGCAGCAGTGATAATGATGACTGAGACAGCATTTTAGGCAGAAAGAGATTTAATCCAAGGAAGAACACCACAGTTGGGTGGGGCTCTGGAAATCAAGGCCAGGAAATCTGCTTTCATGACATGTAGAAGATCAGGAATTAGAGGAAAACTGACATCCAGATGCCAGCTGTCTTGCAGCACCAAAGTAGGAGATCCTGGGGAGGGGAGCATCTCAAAGCCAGGGGTGGCTTCCACCAACGGACCCAGCCATCACCCACGGTGCACAGTTCTGGAGGGGACCGCCCTCAAACAGTGGAAGCAAATTACCTCAGCTGCCTAACAGAGTCCTTTTCTCCTGCTTTTCATTGGAAAACCCTAACTTCAAATCATACTGGGGGAGAAATTGCAGACTTTTCCTCAGTGATGCAGAATACAATGTAGAAGGGGTTAGGGGCAGCCTGGGTTGACATGCCAGTGCAGAATATCCACCCACCTTCTTCCCATATTTAAACATCCAGTCACCACCACCACGTCATATGCTGCCCAATACTGATGCTCATGAAAATGTACTCATCCTGTCCCCCCAAGGGGAAGGCACACATTCCTGTAGGTCTCCTTCCTGACCAAGAGAGAAGGTGACTTTTAAAGGAAAATTATGTTAACTCTAGAACTTTCTTAACTTTAGCAAACTCTATGTGTGTGTGTGTGTGTGTGTGCCCATGCCCACGCATTGAACCCAAGGGCATTCTATCCCTGAACTATATCCCCAGCCTGATTTTATTTTGAAACACAGCCTTCTCGACTTCTCAAGTACTGGGATCACAGGCATGCGCCACCATGCCAGACTCAGCAGACCCATTTTTATATAGTTATGTGCCACATAATGACATTTCAGACTATAATGGGCTGCATATATAATAGTGGTGTCACAAGATTATAATAGAGCTGAAAATTCCTATAGACTCAATAAGGTCAAAGTACAACACGTCACTCATGTATTTGTGATGATGCTGCTTTGCCAGACCTGTAAAAGTATAGTACACACAATTAGATATAATACACAATACTTGATAATGATAATAAATGACTTTGTTACTGGTTTATGTATTTACCACACTATATTTTTTATCTTTATTTTGGAGCATACTTCTACTGAGAAAATGTGCTTGCTGCAAAACAGTCTGCTGTGTGACCCTGGCAGCAGCCTCATGCATGTTATGTTTATTGAGTCTCTTGGTTGTATCAAGAGGCCTTGTTGAGTGGTCATCCATGTTTGTATAAGTACACACTATGATGTTTACACAGTGACAAAATTACTTAACAATGCATTTCTCAGAACGTATCCCTGTCATTAAGTAACATATGACTGTATTCATTGATCTAAATGAGGAATAAAGCGGTGCAGTGGTGTGCGTCTGTAATCTCAGTAGTTGGGAGGCTGAGATGGGATGATCGCAGGTTCATGGCCAGTCTCAGCAACTTAAGGAGGCCCTCAGCAACTTAGTGAGTTCCTGTTTCAAAATAAAAAATAAAAAAGGGCTGGGGGTGTAGCTTGGAGGTAGAATGTCCCTGGATTCAACCCCCAGTACAGAAAGAAAGAATAATATTCATAGTTAAGGAATTATTTTGCTTAAATAGCATTTGAGAAAATAGTATATATTTTTTCAGAATTTTCTGGAGTCATGTTATTTATTTCAGTGGAACCCAATGGAATACCACACTGAAATTTTTGTAAGTCTCTTATTTCTGATAAAACCTGAAAATTTTCTTCTTCTGGTTCTATGTAAATGAGGGAGATAAAATCTTCTGATTTATTTTACTCCTTTATGGTTTCTTGGCTTTGTTCTCATACCATTTTATATCAAAGAAAGCCAAGTTCTCTAATAAATCCTGCTGGAATACATCAATATCCTTAAACAATTATTCTCATCCCACCCTCTTCAGTATTAAAAGAATCTATAAAATGTATAGAATATGTTTGTATCATAAATGAGATATAAATAAAAGCTAAGAAAGTAAAGTTATAAAGGAAAAATTATAAGGGAAAAACAAAGAAATTTGAATCCAAGCCCTTTGGGATCCTGGAATTTAATCATTGATCAGGCATTCATTCACTGAGTTATGCCAGGTGAATGGCACTGGTGGGTTGGAGTGGGGTTCAGTTAAGCAGAGGTGCTTACAAATCTATTACCAAAATCTCAGAACTGCAATGCTCAAATAACATCTCCCACACAAAAATTCTCCTCCCCAAGTTGAGTGGAGGAATTTCTCCATATTACCAAATAGAACTTAGCTTTTCTAAAAGAATCATCAAAAGGCTCTTTCAAACTCATAATGCGATTGGAATTCCAAAAGTTACAGATGCACTCAACCACATTGGGGGGGGGTCCGATGTTGCCAGCAGGTGGCCCTGGCAAAGCCACCTGATGAACGGGAGGGTTGGGCAGTACCAGTCCAGGACGGAATGCACGTGGCGCCTCACCCAAATGGTCAGGCTTCCCATGGTCATTAGTGAAGCCCGGTGACTGGATTCCTATTCTCCAGTGATCATAAATGCCTGGTTTCTGGTTATTTAATTTTTTTTATAGAAACCTCTTGTGCAATTGACTCTTACTCCATTTTCATGAATACCAGCTTGATGCCAATTTATGTCATAGACTGGGAAATACAGGCTCTGCAAAAGATAAATGGGTTCTGTTTTTAAAAGAGGATAATATATCCAACAATAAAGCTGCAAAGTCATGGAGCCAGAGGACTCTTCGGAGAGTCACTAATGTCTCTCCAGTAGCTGGCCAGGGAGAAGCACAGAAGGCTGGAGCTGCAAGACACCTCAGACTTCAGAGCAGGAACCGAGTTTGGGGGAGGAGGACAAACACCCTCTGCCCCGCACTGAGTCGAGGGCTGAGTGAACCCTTGTCGGTCACGAGCGTCCCAGGTGACTGTATCCCTTTGCCCCATGAAACACGTGAAGACATAGCCAGTACTCAAAGATGTTCAGGAGAAATGATTCTTTATCATAACTTCTTTGTTTATTAACCATCACAGACTACAGATCTATTTGAAACAAATCAGTGATGTCATTCTAGAAAAGATAGAGTTAAATGGAATTATTACAATGCTATGTCTAGGAGGAAAAACACACTCTATTTTATAATCTTAAAAAAAAAGTTTAGTGAAGTCTGGCATGGTGATGCATATCTGTAATCCCAGTACTTGGAAGGCTGAGACAGGAGGATCACAGGTTCAAGGCCAGCCTCAGCAACTTAGTGAGACTGTTTCAAAACACAAAATAAAATAGGACTGGGGGGATACCCCTGAACTCAATCTCCAGTACCAAAACAAAAACAACAACAAAAAAGCTCAGTGAAATTACTGCTGATAGATGTGATGTGTAAAACAGTAAACATTAACATACAAATCAGGCTATAATTTTTAAACTGACAACCCTAACAATATAAATGATGGTTATGAGCATTTGGGTTACACAGGTGTCATTTCAAGTAGAATTTCTACTACATACCAACTTGGAAAGCTTGGCATGTTATTTAACCTCTCTGAGCCTCAGTTTCCTCCTCTGTATAACGGGGATGTCATAGTGACAGATAATCTATGTAAGGTACTTAGCACAGCACTGCCATACAATGTGTATTCACTAACTGCTAATCCTACCCACAAAATCAGTAATGTAGATCAAGCAGGTGGTCACTGTTTGAAATTGACAGGGCCTTCTTAACAAGTTAGTTCCAATTATTGTGAGTGTAATTCCAGGCAGCATTTCCAACCATGTGAAGAGTTCTTAAAATGTAAGCTCCCTGCCTTCTGAATTTCTCTAGGCATGCTGGGAACCCGAACTTCTGACTATTGATGAAGTTCATTAACAATACTATTTTCTATTTTTTTCCTGGAAGAGAAATGGTAAAATCATGGTGCTTCAAAACTTTAGCATGTGAAAAACGTAAGGGATGAGAGGATGTTTTCAGTTATGAGGATACAAATTAGAACTACTGCAAAAGGCTGGTCAGTCTAGCTAATGCAACCACAAATTTGGTTTGTCTCGGCACCAAGACTCCAAACCAAGGCTGTCTTGGAACGACTAGGATGGAAAATCATGTGCAGTCTGTAGGGGCAGCAGGTTCAGAGGCTCAATTCCAAAGGAGAAGGCCTCAGCCAGGGGCAGGGCTCTGGAAGTGGGAGGTGAGGGCGTCTAGCAGTTATGTTGGAAATGTGCATCTGTTTTCAGCTCTACTTTGTACTGGCTGCGTGGCCTTGAGCAAGTCATTCAGCCTTTCTGAGATTCTGTTTACTTTGTGGTGAATGAGAATTCGTAGCCACCTGACTGTCCTAAAGCAAGAGCATAACAAGTATGAGAAAGAGAATTCAGTGAGGACTCTGACGCTTCATACAAAAGCTGCAACAAACCAAGAGGCGACAGGTCAAGTGGGCTCAGCACAGGTGCCCAGGAGTGCTGGGCCAGTGCCAGTGGGAGGCGGCGAGACCCCTGCTCTCTTGGTCTCCCTGCCTGGCCATGTATTTGGCTCCTGCCTGATTTCAGGCTCTCGTCATTTCACACTGGGACCTCCGCTGACTCCTGACCTTCAACAACCATCCCCACTTTGATCCATTCTCCCCAATGCTGCCAGGTGATATTTCTTACAATGCAAACCTGACCGAGTTGCCAATATGCTGAAAACTCAACAAGGCTCTCAGCACGATCTAGCCCAGACCCTGCGGCATGGCCCGTAAGCCTCCGTGACGGGTAAGTGCTGCTCTCTCTCACCTCACCTGCACCTGCAGCACTCAGGAAAGTCCCAGAAAGCCGGAGAAAGGCCAGTTTTATGTTAACCTTGTAGCTCCCCTCCTTGGGAATAGAGAAATTATACTTGCCTAAACATTTACCTTATATCAATTCCTAAGCTGGGGAATTTATAAAATATCTAATGCCCAGGCCACGCCCTATACTGTCATTGTATTTTTACTGGCATTGGTGTTTTTAAGCTCTTCCAGTCATTCTGAGATATGCTCTAGGTTGCATATCACAGCTGTACGCTCATTCTTGTCTTTTAAAGGGGGAAAAAAGCTGGGCGTGGTGGCGCACGCTTGTAATCCCAGTACTCGGGAGGCTGAGACCAGAGAATCTGGTTCATGGTCAGCCTCAGCTACTTAGTGAGGCCCTCCGCAACTTAGTGAGACCCGGTTTCAAAATAAAGAATAAAAAATAGGGCTGGGGGTGTAGCTCGGAGGTAGAATGCCCCTGGGTTCAATCCCCGGTACTGCAAAAAAAAGGGGGGGGGAGTTGGGTATGGTGGCACACACCTGTAATCCAGCACTTGGGAGACTGAGACAGGAGGATAGTAGGTTTGAGGCCAGCCTCAGCAATTTGGCAAGACCCTCAGCAACTTAGTAAGACCCTGTTTCAAAATATAAAAAGTAAAAAGGGCTGGGGGTTTAGTTCGGAGGTAGAATGCCCCTGAGTTCTATCCCCAGTACAATAAATAAGTAAAGGGGGGGGGGGAAGAATCTTTACCACTTGGAGTTCAAAGACATCAGCCTTAAACTCTAGTATCATCCACCTGCTAACATCGCTGACTTTGCGAGGAACACTGACCACTGCCAGGAAGAGGATGTCAGGGAAGTAAAATGCAGGATCAATTCAGGAAGTGGGAGGTCAGCCCAGTCTCCCCCGCAAAGCCGGCAGTTTTATGAAAACCCTCGTGAATGTCAATGAACACGAGCCCCGGTGGCATGGGCAGCTCTGGGGAGCGGCTGGGCCCCCGGCCAGCCCAGCACAGAAGGACCAGCCCAGGGAGGGAGGATGTGACTCAGGGCTGCCCTCTCCCCGACCACAGGACAGGGCTTTACCCTTTTGTGAAAGGACAGGTAAAAATAGCAGCAGTGCTTCCAGAAGAAGCCAGAGTGTTTAGCTTCTGGTCCGTCTGGTTATATAACTGCGTGTGAGTGCGGGGAAGGGCGCAGGGAGCATGACTTCTCGTCTCTCCGTGCTGTCTGTGGGTCCTCTCACTGCACCCTCCAAAAGCCCTGGGAGGTTGGCGTCCTCATCTGCCCGCCACGCAGGGGAGATGCGCTCGAACGAGCCTGCTAGCAAAGGGCAGACACCCTGGTGCCGGCGCGCCCGACCGCTCACGCTCCCTGGCTCCACGCCAGCAAGGACACGGGGCTGCGTGGACGCGGACTCCTCCGGAGCCACGACTGCTGGACTGCATCCCAGCGGACACGACCCGCAAAGCGGCAGGGAGAGAAGAGAGCAGGCCGACACAGGAAGTCTCCACTTGCGGGCTGACATGAACGTCTTCCGTCCTGTTGGCAGCAAAAGTTCAATGACGGTTATTTAATAATCGGACAATGTAAGACCTGTGCTTCAGAAAGATTTACCTGGCAATGCTACCTCTGGTGGATCCATGAGGGAGCAAGCAGCATCTAGAAAACCAATTGGAAGCTCTATAATCTGCAGCCAGAAGACTCAGGATCTACAGATTATAGTCTCTGAATATCTTTCACCACCAAAAGGAATCAGACCTCCTTAGAAAAGTGGCAAGAAATGTACACATTTAGATAGAAGAAAAAAAAAAGACTACTGGGCTTATGTAAAAAAAAACATAGGAATGAAATTCAAAGGGCAACCACTGGCTAAAGAAGAGACAACGTGAATAAAAAGGAATAATGAAGCTGGGCATGGCGGTGCATACCTGTAATCCCAATACTTGGGAGGCTGAGACAGGAGGATCACAGGCCACTAAGTTCTCAGCAACGTAGTGAGACTCTGTTTCAAAATAAAAAATAAAAAGGGCTGGGCCAGGTGTGTTTGTACATGCCTGTAATCCCAGTACTTGGAAGGCTAAGATAGGAGGATCACAGGTTCAAGGCCAGCCTCAGTGACTTAGTGAGACCTTCAGCAATTTAGTAAGACCCTGTTTCAAAATAAACAAACAAACAAACAAAAAACAAAAAGGCTGGGGGATGTAGAATGCCCTTGGGTTCAATCCCCAACACCAAAAAAAAAAAAGAATAATGATTTAAATGGATTAAAACATATAAAGTATAGACAAATCCATGAGTTCATAATAACATAATGCCCCCCACAATAAAACAAAACAACAAATCCTATACAACTCATTGGTTAACTACCTCTTGAAGTTACCATGGTACCAACTCATTATTCTGGAGATCAATAAAGGAAATGAATAAAGCCTCTATTCTGCTTTACCTAACTTTTAGAGTTAGTACCTAACTCTACTTTATTCCAACTTGTTTCACGAAACACAAATACTTGGTGAGAAAAAGTTCTTCTTTGTGGAAATATCACAATCAATAATTAATGAAGGAGAAATATTAGTATTAACAGTTTGAACCCTTATTAAAATAATGACCCAGTATTTGGGAAGCTGAGACAGGAGGATCACGGGTTCAAGACCAGCCTCAGCAACTTAGTGAGACTTTCAGCAACCTAGTGATACCGTTTCAAAACAAAAAATCAGAAGGGGTATAGCTCTGAGGTAGAATGACCCTGGGTTTAATCCCCAGTGTTTAATCTCTCAGTCTCTTTCTCTCTCTCTCTCTCTCTCTCTCTCTCTCTCTCTCACACACACACACACACACACACACACACACACACACACACTAAATAAATAAAAGGAATAAATAAAAATAAAATAAATAATGGAGGTGAGATGTGCCACCCAAGACCTGGCCTTAATGATCTCCCACCAGCTTGATGCAGACCGGTCTACTTGCTTCAGCCCTATTAGCCATAGAGCAGCCAAAGTCATCTTTTTATGTATGAATATTAATTTAAGACGTATGACATTATATTTTGATACACATACCCATAGTGAAATTATCGCTACACATAAGCAGTTGAACATATCCATCACCTTCTGCAGGTTTTTTTTGTGTGTGTGAATATACGGAAAGAGCACTTAAAATCTACTTTCTAGCTGGGCGTGGTGGTGCAGGCTTGTAATTCCAGTACTTTGGGAGGCAGAGACCGGAGGATCCGGGTTCAGCTCAGCCTCAGCCAGCCTCAGCTCTCTTGCTCTCTTTCTCCCTGTCTTTCTCTCTCTCTCCTTAGTGAGGCCCTCCGCAACTTCAGGAGATCCAGTTTCAAAATAAAGTATAAAAAATAGGGCCGGGGGTGTAGTGCGGAGGTAGAATACCCCTGTGTTCAATCCCCGGTACCACAAAAAAAAAAATCTACTTTCTTAGCAAATTTTCAATCTATAGTACTAACTCAAGTTCTCCTGCTGTTCAGTAAGACCCTTTTAAAGCATAAGTCAGGTCATGTCACTCCTAAACACTTCTCATGCACCCCATTTCCCCCAGAAGAAGCCAGGGGGCCACCCATGACCTGCGCGGGCTGCTGAGATCTGCTGCTCCCACCTTGTCCACACCCTCTCTCCCCACACTCTCTGCATCCACCACTGTCCTGTCGCCAGTACACTGGGTCCTCTCACACCGCTCACTTTATCTGCATGCTTCTGCTGCCTGAAATCCTCCCTGACTGGCTTCCTTACCTCCCTCGATCTTTGCTCGTGTGTCACCTTTTCCATGAGGTCTACCCTGATTATTCACAACCCCTTACCCCAGCCTCCCCAGTCCTATTTCTGCTCTAGCTTTCCTTTCCCAGCATGGAACTCACCACCTTCTATTCTTTCTATGCAATTCATTTATTGTTTATTGTCTCCCCCTCACATCAACAGTCCTTCTAGAATGGAAACTAAATGGAAGTCAGAAAATCTGTATCTATTTTGTTCAATGATGTATCCCAAGCACTTGGAAGACCATGCAGCACATAGTAGGTGCTTAAAAAATTTTTGGAAACTAATCCCATAATTATTGTTGTATAGAGTAATTTATGTTTTAGAAGGTGGCACATATTGTTTTATCATTTCCTAGCACCTACTGTGTATTTGGTATTGTGGGGACACAATAAAGAGAGGACCGGTCACTGTTTCCATTTCCTCACTTCCAATAAATGCCCTGACCCACTCCCGTCTGATTTCTTCCCATCATGAACAGAACTGGCTCCTATCAAGGTCACCCGTGACCTTCAGGCTGCTGAATCTAATAAGCAGTTTCAAGTGATCATCCTAATGAGCTCTCTTAGCAATATCTGACTAAACCCCAGGCTCCTTCGTGGAGGTCCAAGCCCCCTTAACAGTATTCACCTCTGAAGTCCACTCTCACAGACCGCTCTTGCCTGGGCCCTGAGTCACCACGTGCACAGCTTTCCTCCTGCCCCGCTGCCTCTTCCTGCCCTGCTGCCACGGCCTTGCTGGTCCACCTCTGCCTGTACTCGTGGCTGCACTCGGGCAGGCTCAGGCTCCCTCTGCTTTCAGTGGATTTCATCTGCACTATAGCTTTACTTGACACTCTTTGCTTATGAGCCTCAAACCGAGATTTTTCTCTGTGTTTGGGATTCATCTCCAACAGCCCTGTCAAAATTTCCGCGTGGAATCTCGAAGTCGTGATGGCTAAATGTGACCTCACAGCTTCTCTTTCACATGTGGCCCTCCAGTAGGAAAGGTGTGCCGTCCAGCCAACTCTGAGATAGGAGGGAATCTTGATATTCTTCCTTTCGACCTCAACAGGACTTCGTTTCTCATCGGACCCATTCTTGCCTCCCTAATCTATTTTCTGTAGCCAAAAACATTTTTATTAAAACTCTAACTCCCACTATCTTTTTTTCTATTTAAAATTCTTCAATCTTTGATATGGCCTGAAGGCGTGTGGACTTGGACCTACCCACGCACATCCCGGCCTTTACACCAGCTACTTCTTTCCTCATTCACTGCAAACCAGGACTCTCTTAGAGCTCCAAATTTTGCCTGCTGCCTACCTCCCCAGGGCCTTTGCACCAGCTGTTCTCGCCTCGCTAACTCCCACCTATTCTTCATAGTGTGTCCTAAGGGTTATA
Organism: Glis glis; assembly: GCA_004027185.1. Taxonomy (NCBI): domain Eukaryota; kingdom Metazoa; phylum Chordata; class Mammalia; order Rodentia; family Gliridae; genus Glis; species Glis glis. The sequence continues at coordinate 85,402 of PVJS01000848.1, read as the reverse complement.
CATTCTTAGGGCGCTTGCTCTCACCAACCAGAGATGTCCTAGGCCCCCTGCTGTACACTCTACTTACATCCTTACATTTCAGTGTCCTTACATTTATTGGTGCTGTTGTTTAGTATTCCAATTGACTTCTTGACTTCTAAGCCCCATTAGGACATAAATCATATATGTTTTGCTCAATGAACTTCTGGTACTAACATAGTGCATAATGCAGTGGGGAATGAATAAATATCTGTTAAGTAAAGACAGGAAAAGGGAATAAGAAAGGCTGCTCAGAGGTAGAATACCTCAGGGTTAAATCCCTAGTACTACAAACAAACAAACAAACAAACAAAACTGAAATGGACTGGGCATGGTGGTACATGCCTGTAATCCCAGTATTGCTGCGGCTGAGACAGGAGGATCACAGGTTTGAGGCCAGCCTCAGCAACTTAGCGAGACCTTGTTTCAAAACAAAAAATAAAAGGGCTCAGGGTGTAACTCGGAGGTAGAATGCTCTTGGGTTCAATCTCCAGTACCAAAACAAACAAACAAAAAATAAACAAAAAACAACAACAAAAACCTGAAATGATGGGACTTCAAAACAACTACATTAGCAAATACATTGACAATCTGGTCTATTCTTTGGTTGGATGAGATCCAGATGTTTTAAGATTTTATCTTAAAGGAAGAAAAAGAATATGTGATATTTTTATTAGCTAATTAGCAAGCCTTGAATTTTAGTGTCCTATTTCTGTTTGTGTGCTAAATTTACCCATAGTGTTATATTTTTTCCCCAGTACTGGGGATTGAATCCTGTGGTGCTCTACCACTGAGCTTCATCCCCAGCCCTTTTTATTTTTTATTTTGAGACAGAATCTCACTAAGTTGCTTAGGCTAGCCTCAAATTTGGGGTCCTTCTGCCTCAACCTCCCAAGTAGCTGTCATTACAGGTAAACACCATGGCACCCAGCACGTACTTTACATTTGAGAAAAAAATCAATGCATATTTTCTATACAGAAGTGTTTTGTTTTGTTTTGTTTTGTTTTTTGCGGTACCGGGGATTGAACCCAGGGGCGTTCTACCTCCGAGCTACACCCCCAGCCCTATTTTTTGTACTTTATTTTGAAACTGGGTCTCACAAAGTTGCGGAGGGCCTCACTAAGTAGAGAAAGAGAGAGAGAGAGAGAGACAGAGAAAGAGAGAGAGAGAGAAAGAGAGAGAAAGAGAGAGAGAGAGAGAGAGAGAGCTGAGGCTGGCCACGAACCCGGATCCTCCGGTCTCCGCCTCCCAAAGTACTGGGATTACAAGCGTGCGCCACCACGCCCAGCTTTACAGAAGTATTTTAAATATAATTTCAAGTGAAAAAGACACTACAAAATAACACATAGAATATGATTATATATATGTATATTCCACAATCTAGGTTTTCTATAGTATATACCAAATTTAAAATAAAAAATGGATATATATGAGCTGGGTATGGTGGTGCATGCCTATAATCCCAGTACTTGGAAAGCTGAGATAGGAGGATCTCAGATTTGAAGCCAACCTCAGCAACTTAGCGAGGCTCTCAGCAACTTAGTGAGACCCTGTTTCCACATAAAAAATAAAGTAGAATTGGGGGTGTATCCTGGAGGTAGAAGGCACCTGGGTTCCATCCCTAGTAGTGTGCGCACACACACAAACACACACACACAAGGATACATATGTGTATGTATATGCCTGTATAATATGCACATATGAATGATATTGGATCAAGATGTCAAATTGAACACAATCTGTCACCTTCCCTCTAATTCTGAATCTCTTAACATAAAAATCTGTATTTTAAAAAGAATAAATTTACAGCAATCGAGGAAAAGATGATATGAAGCCACCATTAAAATACATTCCTGGAAAGAAGATATAACTGGTTTGGTTTATTTCTTCCTCCCTCCCTCCCTCTATTTTAAGCCAGTCAAAAATAAATCAACATAAAACTTGAAACAAAACACATTCCAAACATATGATTCTGGGGATGGTTCTGATGAAGAACATGGTAGAGCTTTATGTGTTTTTAGATAATTTAAGTCACCATGCAACTTTTGGTAATAATAATCAGATCCTAGAATAAAAAGTGGGTCTAGAAGAATACAAATAATATAGCATAAAAGAATCAAATTATTTTTTATGAGGCCTTCCACTGAGAGCAATTTCATCTTATAAAAATTGTGGCGGGCCAAACATGGTAGAGCACACATGTAATTGTAGTACTTGGGAGGCTGAGACAGAAGGATTGCAGGTTAGAGACCAGCCTCCATAATTTAGTGGAACCCTGTTTCAAAAGAAAAAAAAAAGAAAAAGAAAAAGGGCTGGGGGTGTTGCTCAGAGGTAGAACACCCTTGGGTTGAATTCCCAGGACCCACCCCCAATGTGGAGGGCTAGGGGTGGAGTTCAGTGATGGAGCATTTGCCTAGCATATGTTAGGCCCTGAGTTTGATCCCCAGCACCACCACCCCTCCCAATTTTTTTTTTTTTTTTTGTGTGTGTGTGTGTGTGTGTGTAATTCTTCTCTTTAGGACAGGTTTTTTCAATCTGACAACCAGCACTTTTCTTCAGCTCGGAAAGTTTTTTTCAAGTTCCTCTGTTTTCTCTGTTCTTTCTTTTTAGAGCTTCTATGGTATGAATATGTGAGCTCCTGGATGAAGTCTCTATGTCTTTTAAATATTTCCTTCCTTCCTTCCTTCCTTCCTTCCTTCCTTCCTTCCTTCCTTCCTCTCTCTTTCAGATTGAACCCAGGGGTACTCTACCTCTGAGTTATACCCCCAGCTCCCTTTTTTATTTTGAAACAGGGTCTCACTAAGTTGCTGAGGGTCTCACTAAGTTGCTGAAGCTGGCCTTGAACCTGTGATTCTTCTGTCTCAGCCTCCAAGTACTAGGATTACAGATGTGTGCCACCACTCCTGGCTCCTATTTCTCTGTAAGTTTTTGCTCTTTCTTCCTGCATCCTCGAAAGGGTGGGCTCTTCATTTTGTCTTTTTTATGGACTGGATATTTGTGTTTTCCCAAAATTCATATGTTGAACTAATTCCCAAAGACCTCTTAGGAGGTCTTTGGGAGGTGATCAGAGCATAAGAGTAGAGCCTTTATGAATGTGATAAGTGCCCTCATAAAAGAGGCCCCAGAGACTTTCTTGTTTTTTCCTTCTGCCCTGTGAGGCAACAGTGAGATGGTTGTCTATGAAGCAGGAAGCAGGTCCTCACCAACACCCAACCATGCTGACATGATCCCAGATTTCCAGTCTCCAAAACTGTAAGAAATACATTTCTGTTGTTTATAAGCCCCCTAGTCTGTGGTATATGTGTTATAACAGCCCAAACAGACCAAGACAGTTACCTTGTGAGCAAATGCATCTCAGTGCTGCCAGGAACTTTTGAGAAAATGTGTAGAACGAACATGTCTCGGAGTTGTCCACGCAGGGAATGGACGAGGAGCATTAACTCACTGCGTGCCATCTTCAGCTGGGCACACTGTCATAGAGAGTCAAGTTTCTAGCACTTCCGGAATGCACCTGGGTGAGTACAGAGATGGCTTCTTGAAGCACCCCTCGTTTGTTAGAGAAGCCCTGGGGCAGAGAGAGCTATGTGATGTGGTGGAGACAAGGCCTGCCCATCCTACGTGTATCCCGGTGACCATTACAACATTGCCGGAAGAAAAGGTGGGCTCAGCTATGGATTGGGGCATGGGAGGCTTACAGTACACCACATGAAGACATTGCTAAGGTCTCCCAAAGCCAGCACCCAGGCAGGGCCCTTGTTTCAATTTCCTGAGCCTCACAGCAAACCTGCCTGTGATTGACACATCAGAGATGTGCAAAAATTGGCTATGCTCTCAGTCTTAACCGAAATCTGCTATTTGGCTTCAGTCTTGGCCTTTAGAAAATAAAATAATTGAATGCCTTTCTTAGTGTCATTTCTGACACCCCTGTCCTTGTGTAGGATCAATAAGCAGGTGAATACCTACATTATCACATGTAATCAGCACAGCACAAATAATACAGATAAGACACCATCTGGTTATATTGTCAAATCTGAATAGTCTCTTTCAAATACAGACAAGCATTCTAGATGTGACTTAGGGTGAAAAATCTCCTTATGTATTTTACACACTGAAATCCCATTGTCAGTTGATATATAAATATCTATTATTGTAAGAGCAAAATACTACATTACTAACGATTCTTATGGAAACTTAATTTTATGTAATAAAACAGTTATTAAAAGCTTTCCAAGCTAGGTGTGGTGATGCACACCTAGTTACTTGGGAGTTACTTGGGAGGTTGAGACAGGAGGATCATAGGTTTGAGGCCAGTCTCAGCAGCTTAGTGAGACCCTCAGCAATCTAGCGGGACCCTGTTTCAAAAATAAATAAATAATAAATAAAAGGGGCTGGGGGTGTAACTCAGAGGTACTTGCCCCACATTCAATCCCCATTACCAAAAAAAATTTTTTTTCCTATCGACCTGTTGTACCTAGAGAGAGCAAATACTGCTTAACTGTACATACCTGTTACAAAGATTCTTCTATCAATTGTTCAAGATTAAAGGGGACAAAGAGACATGACAGCTACGTGCAGTGACTGGTCCAGCATTGGATCCTGACTCAGGGAAAAACCGCTATGAGATACATGATCAGGACAATTTGCAAAATTGGTTTCCCTCTTGTGCTTAGCCTCCTAACCAGATGTTGTTGGCTGTTTCTTTGCTGGGACCTCCAAGGTGACTATAATCTGTAATTAGAGGCTTACTAATCATGCAAAGGCTTATCACAGAGAAAAAAAATAAGGCTAAATTATTGCCCACAGGAGAGGAATTTGGGAACTACAGGATGATAGTAATGGTTGACACTGATAAATCACTCTAGAAAGGAAGTTTATAAAATCTAACAGCTCTTAAAAATCAACATGTTATCCAAACAAAAGAATAGGAAAGAGGTAACTGTGTAACAAAATCTTTCTCCCCTTTTCTTGGCCTCCTCTAAGCTGTTTATGTCGTCAGATTCCCTTTGTTACTAACTTGTACCACTGGAGGCAGTCACCCTTTGATGGCAGAATGCCAAAACATTCTTAGAAAGTGGTTTGGAAGGGAGAGGTGTCATCACTTCCTTGGTTGAGTTCAGAGTTCTGCTAAGAACCACTGTCCCGCATTCAGTATCCACGGGCAGTTGATTCTTAGGACCCTCTGCAGCCACCAAAATCTGAAGACGCTCAAGTCCCTTCTGTAAAATGTTTGCATAAAACCAACACAAATCCTCCCACATACATTAAACCATCTCTAGATGATTTATAATACTTAAGACAGTGTACATGCTATGTAGATATTGTTATACTGCGTTTTTAGGAAATAATGGTGAGGATTAAAGTCTATCCATGTTCAGTACAGACACAAATTTTTAACTTTTCAAATATTTTCAATTGGAGCTTGGTTTAATCTGCAGATACGGAATCCACAGATGTGGAGGGCCAACCGCATACTCTTCACCCAGCTCTGTGGAAGAAAGTTCCAGAGAGGAGAACCTGGAGATTCGAGCAACAAGGTCTGTAAAACCACCATGTGTTTTTAATGTCCTCTACAGAGCGTGTATGTTTATTCACTTTTCATAGCAGAACACAAAATTAATTCTATCTTCCATTTTTCCTTCATTCATTCATTCTCACTGATACACATATTTGGCAGTCAGTCATGATCATTTTCTATACACAAAGATCTAAGTTAGGTATGTAGAGGTGAATGCGCACATATGAGAGATGGCTTCTGCCTATAAGGACAACCACGCAGTCCCCAACTCTCTGAATTCATTAATTCAGCAAATATTTATTGAAAATCTACCCTAGAGCAAGCAATGTTCTGGGAGCATACAGTCTAATTTGAACAGATAATTATTAATAGGACAGACAATAAAAAGATTGTTCTACTTCATTATTAGTCCTGTGAAAGAAATGAACAAGGCACTGTTTGTTATCTACTAGATGTGAGTCACAGAATTATTGGTTTTCAATCAAGTAAAGCTTAAAATACAACATCTTATGAAGACATTTAGAAAGATAAGAAAGTCAACCTTCATAACCTATTTAAGCCACCATAGCTGAGTTATTGAGCCAAATTGCTAAAACCATTGTTGGTCTATGGTAGAGTTTCTCAACCTTGTCACTGTTGAAATTTCAGGGAAGGTCATTGTTTGGGAGCCATCCTGTGCACTGTAGGGTACTTAGCAGCATCCTGGGCTTCCGCCCACTGGATGCCAGGAGCCCTCTCTCCCCAAAGGTAACAATACAAACTGTCTCCAAACATTAGCAAATGTCTACTGGGGAGAAATTACCCCTGGTTGAGAAACACTTGTCTATGGGGAAAAGTGTTCCAAATTTTAACCAAGAACCCTAGAAACACATACTCCCTCTCTCCCCATATTCCCTTTCTTACCCAGTAGTCTCATGGAACTTCCTTTTCCTCCCTGTTCTTACTTTGTCCTTCTCTAGTCTCAGCCCTACACCAGGGACTTCCTTTTCCCCCTCTCCACAGCAACCTAGAGGAAGGGGCCAGAAAGGGAACTCGGGGGAGCTGTGCTCCAAATGAGCAAAGTCAACCCCTTAGATGGGAGAAGAGGGAACTGAGAGGTGTCACTATAAAGACAAACTTTGCCTCTTACTCCACTTTTTCAAAAATCTGAACTACCTTCCAAACAGCCCTACAGCTACATTTGTTAGTACAATCATGAATTCATGAGCCCCGCTGCAGGCCATGAGAAAGGCCATTTGGGTTTGCATCAGCCTACTTTCGACTCTTCTGTATGGACAATTAGCTGCATTGATTTCATGTCTTAAAACAAAGACCTCCTTTCTACTGTATTGTGCATATCTCTTGAAGAGACCCGAGTTTTATTGAACCGTGGTCCCTCGGTATCCACAAGGGATTGATTCCAGCCCTTTGCAGATAACAAAACCCTTGCATGCCTGCATCCTTTCTATGAAATGGCACAGTATTTGCATGGGATGTATGTACATCTTCCTGTATACTTTAAATCATCTCTGTATTACTTGTAATATCTAATGCCATGTAAATGCTGTGCCAGTAGTTACTATACTAGGTTATTTAGGGGAAAATGACAAGAAAAAATGTCTGTAGATGTTCAGTACAGATGCAATTTTTTCTTCTGAATATTTCAGTCTGTGGTTGATTGAATCGAACGATGTGGAACCTGCAGATAGAGTGAGCCGACTGTATGGAATTCTGCTTACACTGGCCTGTGGAGCAGCCCTGTGTTTAGACACATGGTTTTTTCAGTGATGAAGGTTCATTTGGGGCCTAATGCATGCTAGGGGAGTGCTTCACCACTGATCTGCACCCCCAGCCTAGGGATGAACTTTTGTCAGAAGAGAATAATGAGCCCAAGAGAAGGAGGCTCCTTAGGAAGCTTGGCTGCAGGCTTTGAAAAAACCTAAGAATGCTTTAGAATGTCTTTGATCATGCAGGTTTTTGTAGTGATGTAGATGTAGGAAACTATGGGTTAAACAGATCTCAATGAGGTTTTTCCTGTAGAAAACTTCAAGATGTAAGGTACGTGGTTCTGTCAAAATGGGGAGCAAGTAAGTAGCGTGTCCCAAATTTACTCAGCTATAGAAACTTCTCTTGTATTTTAACATTAACAGAGTTTCTTTCTAGGTTACTGTTCCCTTTCAACTGGTGCTGTCAGGGACCTCAGAGCAGAAAGTTGTAACCTGGCTCATCTATATGGTGTTACTCTCTGTATTCAGTTTCCTCTCCCCAGGTCTTTAGGAACATCTTTTTAAAATACTCTTGTCTCATCCATGGTGTTTAATGAGGAATTCAGAGATGAGTTAGTGGGCTATGCATCTACATTTTAGTGAGCATTGACCCTGGCTCTGGCCAGAATCATCTGGGATTTTCCAATCTACATTTTTAAAGACCTTCACTTGACCTCTGGAGTCAGGAAGACTGCCTAAGGCCGAGGCCAGGCTGACAGACCTGTGTTTGGAAAAATCAAGACAGTCCCCAAGAGATGGGGGTATACAGCCAGGGTTGAGAACCCTAGGGCACTGGGGACCAAAGGGAGGCAGAAGTGCCCTCCTGAGGCCAGCCTGGTAGTGGTAGAAATGATTTCCAGAGACCCTCAAAGGAGTGGTCTCTTGGAATATGGTGAATCTCCTGGAACAGAAGACGGGGAAAGAGGGAATGAGGTCTCTCTCATGTGGAAATTCTTCTTTCATTGACAGCTCTGAAAACCCAGGGTTTGATTTTACTTAGGAAAGTGGCAGTTTGTTATATACATTATATCATATTACAAAGAAAAAGAGATTCCTCTTTGGAATGAAATTAGTTTTAAAATAACCATTTGAGTTTTTCCTAAGATGGTAGCATTTCTCCTGAAGTGGATATCAATACATAAATGCCACCTTGTCCTCGATTACTCTCTGTATTCATACAGGTGACAGCTAGGAAGGGACTTTGGGTCAGTGTGATTTGGGCTGAGCACCATCTGGACCATTCTACTGTAATGAGACATCGTTTCTGAGGGGTATTGACTGTGGCTGGGGTTCAGTCAGCAGATCCCTGTGGTAATCAGACACCCACCATTGCCTCCAGCACTGAACTCCCCCAGCCTTACCCACACCTATCAATGGCTGACCATGGAGGTAAAGGGCAGGCTACACTGGATCCTTTGGAGGGTGCCTGGTGCTTGCTATTAGGTGGATAGTAGTCTCCCTTTGTCTTTGGTGTTGCTTTCCATGGTTTTAGTTACCTGCGGTCAAATGCAATTCAAAAATAGTAAGCGGGAAATTCCAGAAATAAACAATTCATGAGTTTTAAATTGCATGCCCTTCTGAGTAGCATGATGAAATCTCTTGACATCCTGCTCCATTCTACCTGGGACATGAATCATCCCTCTGTCCGTGTATCCACATAGTATATGTTACTTGCCCATTAGACACTGATCTGCCATCTTGGTTATCAGGTCACCTGTCATGGTATTGCCGTGCTTGTTTTTAGGTATACTTATTTTACTTAATAATGGGCCCCAAATACAACAGTTGTGATGCTGGCACTTTGAGATGCCAAGAAAATAGTAAAGTGCCTCCTTTAAGTGAAAAGGTGAGAGTCCTTGACATTATCATAGGTATGCATGCATAGGAAAAAACATAGTATATATAGGGGTGGGTACCATCTGTGGTCTGAGGTATCTGCTGGGGATCTATGAACATACCCCCCATGGACAAGGTGGAACTAGTGGTATATTGAGATCTGCTTATTGTTAAGTACAAAAGAGAAAAAGATATGAGCTGAGTGATGGAGATAAAATATGGATGTCAAAATGAATAGGTGCAAATTCAGGGCAGGGAGCACAGGAGAGAGCTCAGGGGCTTCAGGAGTCTGAGAACTACTCAGGAAATGTCTGTTTCTACAAGGCCCAAACCACAGTTTTTCCCAGGGCATCAAAATGTAGAAGATATAAACGATGTTAAACAGTGATTTTTTTAAAAAAAGTGCAAATGTTAGATGCTGTAAATGAAAGAAAACCAAACAAATTGATACTGCCTGTTTGCTGGGGAGCACTTTTGGGGGAAGGTGGTATTTCAGTCATCATTCTCATTGCTGTAATCCAAAATATATGACCACCACAACTTAGAGGAATGAAGATTTATTTGATCACAGTTTTGGAGGTTTCAGAGGGTTTAGTCCACGTTAGGCCAGTTTACATCTGCAGAGCTCAGGGAATGGTGGTGGGAAGCAGAGAAAGAGAAAGCACAAGAGCTCTGATCTCACAGGGATCAGAGGCCAGAAGCAGAGAGAGCTAATGATAAGAGGGCCCACAGACATATGTATAGTCCACAAGGCCACACCCCTAGGGGCCCACCCCCTCCAGTCACACGCTACATGCCTAGGTTACCACCCAATAAATCCATTACAATGGATTAATCTACTGGTGAGATTAGAACCCTCATGATTTAATTATCTCACCTCTGAACATCAATACGTGAGCTCTTCAGGGTAAATTCTATATCTAAACCGTAACAGGTGGCTATCACTTCACCATGGAAGGTTAGAGAAGATATCCCTGAAGAGGTGATATCGAGGTTGAAAATAAATAATAAGAAGGAACCTTCCGTGGAAAGCTTTTGGCAGAGGAAATCATGAGTACAAGGGCATTAAGGCGGAATAAGCATGGGACATCTGAGGCAGAGGTGACAGGTAAGGTAAGAGAATAAGGCAGGGAGGATTGAGTAGGGACACAGACATTACAGAAACAGCAAATGAAGATACCCTAATGGGGACCCCCTTCTTGCTTTTCCTCTCTGGAAGACATACATCCATGACTTGATATTTTCACCCTGTTTCATAACATTACACCTGCTCAGAAATGACTCCCTGTGAGCTCTCAGAGCTCATCAGCTCAGTGCTGACTCCCTTCTCTTCATGTTGACAACTGTGCTGTAAAAAGAGCCTAGGGAGAAAGGGACAAAACCAGAAGTATGTGAGTATGAGCCTCAGTCTTACCACCTCCCTGAGTTGGATGTTTGGAGGGAGGAATTCTTAGTTGGCATGCCTTTGGGCAAAAGAAGATGGCTCGTTCCCACTGGACATGCAAGCCATCGGCAGAGGGGGTTGTTTCTAGTAGCTTTGTACTTTTGAAGAAAGAAACATTTTTTTCTAAAACAAGCCATTCATTTTGAGAAAGGCTATTGTGTATTAATGCTTTTCTCACCCCTCCATCTGTAACCACACATAGGCACATGGCTATTGAAATATTACTTCTTTTTTTTTTCTTACAGAGGGTACCAAGATTTTTCTCCTCTGGCTGTGAGTGAGGCAAAAGAGAAACCTGATTGGTTTATTATTCAATTCTGTAAATGGATAATTATAAAACATGAGCATTATTTCCATAAACTGCCCAGGAACCACTGTCTTACATTATAGTCATGGCTATGTAATTCTTTGTTTTACACACATGCTCTCTGTTTCAGATGCCTTTCCTAGAGGACAGGAAATGGGGCCATCTGGGCTAGCTTTGTGCAGTGCAACCCCACACACAGGGGTGTCCTAAAGTGCCTGGTGACACTTTGGGACCACATGGAGCATTGCCCTCTCACCCTCCACTGACTATTTAGCACACAAGATGCATTAATCCTTCTGGTATTGGGCTCAGCAGGATCTAGGTCTAACTGTAAAATTACAGTTAGCCTTCTGTATTTCTGAGTTCTGCATCAGTGGGAATCCACCAACCTTGGATCAAAAATATTAGGAAAAAAAGCTGTATCCGTAGTGAACATGTACAGACTTTTTTCATATCAGTATTCTCTGAGCAATACAGTATAACAGCTATTTGCATAGCATTTATATTGTATTAGATATTACAAGTAATCTAGAGAGGATTTAAAATATATGGGACAGTGTGCATAGGTTCAGTGCAAAGACTACACTGGTTAATATAAGGGACTTAAGTGTCCAGATTTTGATATCTGAGGGGATCCTGGAATCAACCCCCAATCAATTCCCATGAATACCAAGTGGAAATTATATTTTAAAATCCACATTTCGCTATTGTCTTTCTTCTCTTTTAAAACATAATAGTCAGGGCCAATGTATTGTCTTCAACAATGAAGCAGTGCCTGAAGAGGAAATGGTGGTTGATAGAAAAGTCTAATGCTATACCATGGTGCGTTCCATCCCCTATGTACCCTCTCTTTTTTTAGCCTAATGTCTCTCAAATTATGATGAGCAAGGTCCTGATTATTTCAAAATGATAAGAATCATCTTCTGTTTACAAAACAAGATAAATTCTCCAAACATGAAAAAATAAAGTTGTCAGATTCACTGAAATATACTTTTTGAAGAGCCCGTCTTTTCCCCCTCTCTGTCTCTCCACCAAAAGGAAGGAACTTGAGTAAGCTTGCTGAAATTACAAGCTTCGGGCTTTGGCATCAGTATAGGCTGTCAGGAAACAGCAACCCAAATTTAGTGGGCTTTCATCACTCCCCAGGCACATGGCTCTGCCATTCACAGGTCCTCCCCAGGTACAGGTCATTACTCCTCCTGCACACTTGGGTTGATAGGGATAAAGAAGGCTCATTCAGGACTCAAAAAACAGCTCCAGATAATCTGATAGTTGTGGCATTTCTAGAAGAATTAATTGGTTGTGCTATAGTAAAGCCAACATTTGGACAAGGTGAGTCAAAGATTGGTACTGTAGCTCAGGGGTTGGAATTCTACAGACCCTGATCTTCTGTCTCTTTTTAAATAGTTAAATTATTTTACTGTTTTAAGCTTAGGTGCAAGCAGTGATAAGTAGCTTTCATATTTCAGGTGATGTGATAAAAGCATGAGAGACAGAGTAGTGCAGTGGTTAAATACAGACACTGTGAACCATCCTGACTCTGCCACTCACCATCTATGTGACTTAACTTCTCTGGGACTGCGTTTGCTCACTTGTAAAATGGACCACATCCAATAGAGCTGACTTCATGATGTTGTGGGGAGTAAATGAGTTAACACTGAAAAGCAGGTAGAACAGCATGTACTCCATATTAAGTGCTCAGTGTGTTAGTTCTTGTCTGGGTCAACATTGTCACTGATGTAATCCAAAACAACTGACCACACAACTTAGAGGAAGGAAGATTTATTTGTTTACAGCTTTTGGAGATCTCAGAGTTTCAGTCCATGTCAGGTTGGGTCTGTAGAACTCCGGGCATGATGGTGGGAAGCACAGAGAGGGAGAGAGCAAGGTTCTTCTCTCACGGCACAGAGGCCAGAAACAAGAGAGAGCAAGCAGGGGGAATAGGGAAATATATAATCCTCAAGGTGGATCCCCAGGGACCCACCTTCTCCAGCTGTTAAGTAGCTAGCTAGAAATAGGCAGGACAGGGAGAAGGACAGAGAGAAGCCTTCCTGAAAGGAAATACAGGAATTGCCCCACACAGCTATGGTCAGAGACTTCCAGCCTATTACATTGCAGCTTTAGATTTTCCACATGATACAATCATGTGCAATTGTACTGAGCCATGACATGAAACCCAAAAGTAATCTTTCCCTCTGAATGCATAAAAAGGGATGGAATTTCTGATCCATATAAGAGACCCTCCATGCAGCAGCCTGCCCTCTGTCTCCTTTACTCTGCTTGGCAACCCTCCTGTGGAACCTACCCAGTAAAGCCTTTTCATGCCTACCCTATCTGTGTCCTCTGAATGAAATCTTTCTTTTGGGGAGACAAGAACTGAGGGAAACTCACAGCCCTATAACACAGTCACATCCCATCAGTCTAGGGTACCACTGATGAGATTACAAACCCCAAGATTTACTTAATGATATCAACTCTGAACATTAATCCATGAGTTCTTCTGGGGACATTCTATATCTAACCATAACATTCCACCCCTGGCCCCTGAAAAGCTCATGCCCATTTCAGAATGCAAAATGTATTTGCTCCATCTCCAAGAGTTTCCATAATCTTAACAGTTCCAGCATCACTCAAAGGTTCCAAAGTCCAAAGTCTTCTATGAGACTCAAGATGTACTGTGGGCTATGAGCTTCTGTACAAGAAAATACAAATCAAAATAAAAAACAAGTTACATGCATCCAATGTACAATGGCACAAAGTAAACATTTGCATTTCAAAAGGAAGGAATAGGACCATAGAAAGAAGGAGAAGGAATGAGCCTAAAACAGTGTTGAAATCCAGCAGGGCAAGCATTTGATCCTGCAGCTCCATTTCTCACATCTGTGGCACATGGTGATAAGATATGATCTCCATGGGGCCTTGGCAGCCTCACCCCTGTGTCTTGGCTGATTGCAACGGGCAGCATATTCACTCTTCCAGCCTGGCTCCATGGCGTGCAGCTTACAGCTTTTCCTCATGGTCGTTCCATGTTTCTTGCATTTCTAAATCTCATGGGTTTTTCTTGCAATTTTGGCTTCACCCTCACAGCTTCACAGATTGCCCCATTTGGTCCTGCTTGCAGGGATTCCACCCTGCCACATGTTGCCTGACTTCCCAGGCCTTCCTTTGAAATCTGGGGGGAAGATTCCTTTTCTTCCAGCAAACCCAGCATTATGTGAGCACCAAGACAGACCATCAGCAGGAAAGGTAGTCTTTAACCTCTGCCATTGGACTCTTTCAATCACAGAAGATGAGCTTCCTCAGTGGTGCCTTTTAACCTGTTTCCATGGTTAACAACTGCCCTGACCACATTCCTTTCTTTGTTTTTATGGAAATCTTGAACTGTCCCTATAGCATTCCTTTCTTTGTTTCTAAGCAAAGCCTTCTGACCTCCTTTCAGCCATCTTACCTTCTTCTAAAACACCTTCTCTCTGGACCCCAGATGTACAATGCTTTTCTGGCCAAACTGCAAATCTATAAAATCTGCTTTGCTTTCCATTCCAGAAATTCACTGTACAAATCACTGTACATAGACATCAATATCCATAAGGCAGTCTGGATACTTTGTTGTTTTGAGATCTCCTTCCCAAGCTTAATCAGTGCATCATCTTTAAATTCAGCCTCACACAAAGTTTTAGGACATGGGCAAAATGCCAATAACTTCTTTACCAGAAAGTGACACGTGTGGCCTCTACTCCATTTTCCTATGGCGTCCTCTTTGCTCCTGAGCACAGTCTATACCATTGGTCTTTCTATCAACATTCTGGACCTTCCAACTTCCTCTCACAAACCAGTTTCAAAGACTCACAAAACACATGGTCAGACCTAGATAAAGCAGTGACCCCACTCCTGGTACCAGTTTCTGTCTCAGTCAACATTCTCACTCCTGTAATCCAAAACAACTGACCACACAGTTTAGAGGAAGGAAGATTTATTTTCTCACAATTTTCTTTTTCCTACTACTTCTGTTTGTTTATGCCAATGGGAGGCTCTGCTAAGACATTAGAAGGTGGGAGGAAAGTTAAAATAAGGTTTCTCCCTCCAACTTCTGGAGTTATCTCCAGTTGTGCAATAGCAGTTCATTATCACAATGGTCATGTGTTCTGGGTAATGTCATTTTTCCCATTTTCTCTTTCAGACCTAAATCTTTTTTTGTGTATGTGGTTCTAGGGATCAAACCTAGGACCTCATGCATCATGGGCAAGCACTCCACCACTGAGCTATATCCTCAGAACTAAATTTGTAATGATTTCATACTAATGTTACTTCTCTCTTTTTTTTAACTCTTCCAGCCTTTCTAACACATTTTAACTAAGCTTTTGTATAGAGTTACCTTTGTTTGAAATATTTAAGCTGGGCATGGTGGCACACACTTGTAATCCCAGTACTTGGAAAGCTGAGACAGGAGGATTGCAGGTTTGCGAACAGCCTCAGCTACTTAGTGAGGCCCTCCACAACTTAGTGAGACCCTGCTTCAAAATTAAGAATAAAAAATAGTGCTGCGGGTGTATGTCAGAGGTAGAATGACCCTGGGTTTAATCCCCATATTACAAAAAAAAAAAGAAATATTTAGATTGTTTTCTATTTTCCTGTTTATATGCTTACTGATATATTCTCAGATGACATCACGGTTGACAGGAATCATTGTTTAAAGATTTTAGATGCTTCAAGTATTTTGCTATTCACTATAAAGGTGAGTTAAATACATAAAGTCACTTTTTTATCTTTCAAAAAAAAACCTACCTAAATTCATGTGTGCATATACAAATGAACAAACAAACATTAAGCATATGTCAGGTGTGTTTTATTAGTTACCTATTGCCACATAACAAAACATCCTCAAACAGTGGTTTAAACAAAAATAACTATTTATTTGTCATGGTTCCTGTGGGCAAAGAATTTGAGAACAGCTCAGCTGGATAGCCTGGCTTAGAGTCTCCATGAAGTTGAAGTCAGACGTCAGCTGGGAATGTAGTCAGTTGAAGTTTTGATCAGGGCTGGAGGATCTACCTTTCAAGATGGTGCACTCATGTGGCTGGCAAGTCAGTGTTGGCTATTGGAAGGAGATCTTAGCCCTTTTCCATCTGGATTCTCCCCAGGGCTTCTTAAGCTTCATGGCATGTGTCTTTGTCAGCATTCTCACTGCTATAATCTAAAAGACTGACCATGTGACTTAGAAGAAGGAAGATTTATTTTCTCACGGTTTTCCTTAGAGATTTTGGGGTTCAGTCTATGTGAGGCCAGGGAACACAGATCTCAAGGCATGACAGGAAGTGAGAGAGGGAGAGCACACAGCTTCACTCTCACATCATGGAGGTTGAAAGCAAGAGAGGAATCAGAGGGAAGAGAAACCATATATAATCCCCAAGGCCACACCCCCATGTACCCACCTTCTCCAGTCACACCCTACCAGCCCAGGCCACCAGCCAATAAGCCCCACTTCCAATATTTCTATACTGTTTCCATGAGGGCTGGGGGGCATTCTATTTCCAAACCATTACACCATAGCAGTTGGCTTTGCCCAAAGAAAGTAACTCAAGAGACCAAAGAGGAAGCTGCAATACCTTTTATGACCTAGCCTTAGAAGTCACCCATCATTACTTCATTTGTATTCTATTGGCCACACCAGGCCAGCCTTGACTTATGGTGCAAAATAACTACACACAGTCACATATGCCAGGAGTCAAGGATCACTGGAGGCCATATTGGAGGCTGGCCACCATGTGTACAGTCACTAGTTAGGTGACTTAGTGCATAATATGAGTGAGGAGGAGGCATGGGAAATTCTCTTCTTGACACAAAGAAATAAGAAAGTTATGGATTTCAAGAATTCCATGAATGAGAAAGAATTAATTAGGAGAGAAACATGAAATGTTGAGTAAGTTGTTCTGAAAGGCATAAAAATAATATGCCAACTATGTGTTAGTCAGCTTTCTGTCACTGTGACAAAATACCTGAAATAAATCAACTTAACCTATTTCCCATTTAGGAAAAAAGTGCAGCTGGCTTCCCTGTTCATTTAATTTTACATAAACACATGTTTTGAGGATAAAGCAAACCTGACAGTGATTCATCGACTGCAATGTTTCTGTTTGGAGTATATACAGTTGAAAACTTATTTACAAGAAACTCAAACACAAGTTTGATCTTCTGCAATCAAATTTGGGCCTTTGATTAACCAGTGGATATGGAAGAATTGTTGACAAAATGCAGGCACTGAAGAAGAAGTGAAAATCTTTGACCAGTCATAATTTGTCTGAAATAAGGTATATATAAAAGAGGCCTTGTCCACCAAAACATTTCCAGCTCAGGTTTCTGCAAATGCCTTGCAGTAACATTACTGCAAAAAGACTTCCAGCTCATCATTGTCAGTGTCTTTCCATAAAATCCTTTAGGACTGTAATCTGTGAGTAATCTTAGGGCAAACACTGCAGCTGCAAGTTCTACAGGTGAGTATTCTCAGGGCAAATGGGGAATGGGTTAAAGGAGGACAGGTTTATTTTGGATCACAGTTTCAGAGGTTTCAGTCCATGATTGTTTGGTTCCATTGCTTTGGGCCTGTGGTGAGGCAGAGCATCATGGCTGGAGAACATGGCAAAGGAGGTCTGTTCACCTCATGGTAGCCAGGAAACAAAGGGAAAGAGAGTAGGGGCCTGAGGGTCTCAATATTCTCTTTAAGGGCACACCCTCAATGCCCTAACTTTCTCCCATTAGGCCCCACATTGTAAAGGTCCAACCACCTTTCAGTAGTGTCACAGGCTGGTGACCAAGCCTTCAACACATGAGCTTTTGGGGGACATTCAAGATCCAAACCAGAACAAAGTAGGAGTTGCATCTTTTCTCTTCCTACTCTCTTATTTTAGCCATCAGTCGCTCATTTCCTTTTATCTGCATTGTGATGGGTAAGTCTATTCCTTTATTTCTAACTAGTGGTTGGGATTCCACAACATGCATCCAACAATGTTTTGCTTTCACTTTCCTAGGGGTGGGTACACATCGGGATGCCAAGGAAGAGTTTCTGAGGGAGAAAAAGGCAGCAGCAAGAAGTAGCCCAGAGAAGGGTTGGCATCAGCAATCCTTTTAATTGTCTTTTCAAAATTAGCATTTGCAACTACATATGTGTGAGGCAATAAGGTCTAGAAATGTGTTTTATTCAATAAACATCTGTGGCAGGCACAGAGTATTGTGAGAGATTCAAACATGAGTGAGACATTGTCCCCGATGTTAAGGGATCTATGGTTTAAAGGCAAAATAGATGAGCAGATAGCTAATTGGAATACAGAATTAAGAACAAGGGGGTGACCCAATAATTCAACTAGGGGATCAAAGAAGGATTCTTTCAAGGTTGAACCTGAGCAGAGTCTTGGAGGAGTAGAAATCCACAGGTGGAGAGGAGTGACTGGGTGGAGGTACAGTGTGCTTTAGCCTGGGAGAAATGAGGGAGAGGATGGTGTCCATTCAAGGAGGGTCAGGGAACTCAATATGGCTATGGGGTGGGGAGACAGAAGGCTGTGGGTGGGGAGAAGACTGGCAAGATGAGATGAGACCAGATCTCTAGCACTGTGCAGGGAGTCAGCACCACTCAGCAATGATTCAGCAATGGGAAGGAAGTGAAGGTTCTTCCTTGAGGAGAGAAACAATGTCATCACACGCATGCAGAAAGTTAGTACAGAGACACTGAGACCAAAATGTACAACTCTGATTTAAGAAATTATGGCCATTTTAATTTTTCCCTTTTGGGTCACCTGCAGTTTCTTATTTTCCCACAGTGAGTGTGGACTTTTGGTAAAGTTTTAAAAATAGAATACATAAAATCATTTTTAAAGGGTAAAATACAAGTGGGGGAAAAGGAGGAGGCTGATGAGAGCCAAGTGTCTGCAGTTGGGAGGGAAGAATCTGGCTCTTGAGGAGCATTAGGAAGCCATCAACAAGGGCTTTGGTTTGTATATGGTTTGTCCCCTCCAAAACTAATGTCAAAATTTAACCCCCACTATGTGATATTAAGAGGTAGGACCTTTAATTTGTAAATAGAGCTCTGGGCTTATGAATGAGTAAACCCCATTTATTTTGATTAATGGATTCATGGATTAATGGGTATTTACATGAGTGGGTCTGCTATAAAAGCCAGTTTGATTAGGCCTCATACAATCCCTGTCTCTTGCCATGTGATGCCTGGCGCTACGTTAGGATTCTGACAGTAAGACCATCACCAACTATGGCCTGTCAACCTTGGACCAGAATCTTGAGCCCAAATAAACCTCTTTTTTCCATAATTTACCCAGTCTGTGATACTATGTTCAAGTTCTTGAAATCAGGAACTATGCTCACTTATCTTCAAATCTCTCACAATACTCAGCACTGTGCCTGGTACAGATGTTTATTGAATAAAGAATATTCCCAGTCCTTATTGCCTCACACATATATAGTTGCACATTCTAATATTTTCATTCATGTATTCTTCACATACATGCATTCATATTTATACACACACACACACACACACACACACACACTTTTTTGTGGGGGCGGGGTTTGATCCAAAGTCCTTGCGCATGCTAATCACACACTTTACTACAGAGCTACACCCCATCCCCTATTCTTCCTATACTTGCTGAGTATCTACCTTGGACCAGGCAATGTTCTGGGAGCATGATGAAGAAAGGGTGAGCACAGAGTTGGATGGACAGTGCTGTCGTTTGAATCTTAAATGTGCCCCAAAGTCTCACATGCTAAAGGTTTGACCCCCAGCCTGTGGTGCTGTTGGGAGGTGGTAGAATCTTTAGGAGGTGGGGTCTAATGGGAGAAATTAGGTTGTTGGGGTGTGTCCTGGAGGAGACTGGGACCCTGGCCCCTCCCCCCCTCTCTTTCACTTTCTGTCCACCATGAGGTAACTAGGCCTTCTCTACCATGTGGTCTTTCCATGATTTACTGTGTTGCCACAGGCCCCAAGTGATAGGGCCAAGGGACTATGGACTGAACCTCTGACATGGTGAGACAAAATAAATATTTGCTCTTTTTAAGTTATCTCAGTTATTTTGTCACAGCAACAGAAAGCTGACTAACACAGATAGGGATGGGAGTTTTTTTCAGACTATATGAGACTTGAGTATGTTTGTAAGCTGAGGGGAAGGAGCACGTACAAGATGAAACAAAAAATGGTAGTAAAGATGATTTATAAGAGGAAAGCCACGCATAGTGACACACACCTGTAATCCCAGTACATGGGAGGCTGAAACAGGAGGATCACAGGTTTGAGGCCAGCACACAACAACTTAGGGAGACCTTGTTTCAAAATAAAATAGGGATGGGGGTGTAGTTCAGAGGTAGAGAACCCCTGAGTTCAATCCCTAGTACCAAATATATATATATGATCAAGAGCCAAGCAGAGGGAACAAGGTCAGGGTTGTAGGGCACAGTGTGTGCATATGGGTGTGCACCCAAGTCTGTGTGTATCTCTATGTGTGTGTACTAGAAAATACATAAATTAGAGAATATACAACTATGAATATCTGTGTAAGTGGGTATATCCAAATGCATTATTGGACTTGAATTGATAGCAACTCCTGAAGATAAAGATTTGGGCAGAGACTGAGCCATTTTTCTTTGCTATCTATACAAGTGTCCAAGGGCTATTCAGAAACCTAAAAAAGAAAAATCCTAAAAACAAAGCAAATGAGAAAATGCAGGGCCCCCATTCTGTTCAAGAGCAAAAAATAGTGCAAAGACCCAGGGAGAAGAATAGTCACTCAGGAAAACACACTTCCCAAAGGTTGCCGTGTCAAAGGTGGAGGGTGTGTTTGATACAACCATGACCGCCAAGCCTCACTAGGTAGATGCAATGTTGGGGAGACAAGGCTGGGTCACAGACCCAGTCATCACAGCTCCAGGCTGGAGATGATGGCTGCACCTTCCTCAGGCACACCAGTGCTCCTTGTCCCCTGCAGAGTGCCTATTTTGAAGAATTGTGTTTGGCCAGAGTTAAATGAACCACTTTGTTTTGGATTTCTCTTCCTGCCTAAGGGAGATAACAATTCAATGTGCTTCAGGCGACAGCCAGACAAGGTGACCAGAGGACTGTGAGGATCCAGAGCCATTTTTCACAGTCTCTTAGCTCACAAACCTCTCCAAGGAAATGGAAAGACTGGGGCAGGCCCAGGCACTGAAATCTGTGGCAATTCAGGGAGGCATCTGCAGTCGATTACCCCTGCCTGGCACCCCCCCTAGCTGTCTTGCCTTTTAATCAAGAAGAGACTTCCTGGTGGTACCTTAATGTAAACAAAGCAATTTGTGACTTGATTAACCCAGGATGGACAAATGTGTTCTTTTCTTCTTTCCCTTCTGTACTGGGTCTGGACTATTTTAAGGAGTTTCAATGTGGAAGGTGGTAGCTGCTGGGGTCTATCTGGCTTTGTGCTTTCCTGTACTTCTTCCTTCTCTATGACATCCATAGCAAGTGATTCATTCCAGGTATCCCATAGAGATGGGACCCACTTCCTTTTGTGCTCCGGGTAATGTACAAAGTTAGAAATGCCACCACCATTAAAATCAATCCAACTTATGATTTGTTCAGGTGATAAGGTATGTAGCTAACACTAGTCACTGTGATTTATCAAGAGAATAACTAGCTGGTGATATATTTCATGAATGTACTGTCAAGCCATCTATCACCGCAATGGTGAACTTTTCATATCTGGGTAAGCCCATAACTGTTACAGAACCAAAGAACTTGCCAGAATGTCTGTTAAATTCTGGAGGGAAAGGAAGCACACAGGAGGCTCAAAACAGGGAACAAAAAGGGGGCAACCATATTGAAAAGGGTTCTATGCCAAGATATTGTGAAATAGCAACATACTTTCTGTTTGCCTTAGAAATTTATTCCCTGATATCGTCTTTCTCCACATACATCACTGTCCACCCTCCCAGACTGAAACGAAGCTACTACCTTCCCCAAACACACACATATGACCAAAGAAGGGCCCTGAAAAGTCCCCAGTATGCTTATTACTGGATGTCCTGTTTTCTCTACATATAATATATTCTCTCCCTCAACTAAATTGGCACAATTCAAATCAGGACTTGTATTAGTCTTCAATTTATAGCTGTAACAAATTTCCAAAATTTTGGTGGCTTAAATCCTTTATTATCTTACAGTTAGTTCTATAGGTCAGAAGTCTGGTCACAGATTTCACTGGGCTAAAATCACTGGGTCACATTTCTTTCTGAAGTTTCCTTTTCCAGTTTCTGGAGGAAAGATTTCCAAATCGTGTGCCTACTTTCCTCCAACTTTAAAGCCAACAGTGGTGGGTTGCCATCAGGTGACTGGCCTCGTCTGCCTCCCTAGTCCACTTTTAAGAACCACTGCGATCATAATCTGGGACAATCCAGGATAATATCCCTAGCTCACAGTCATCTGATAAGTAACCTAATTACATCTGCAGCCTTAATTTTCTTTTGCCATACAACTAATATACTCACAGGTTCCGGGGATTAATTAGGACAGGGACATCTTTGCAAGATCTTTATTCTGTCTACCATGGGACTTAAATTTCTTTAGTGTTGTCTTTTTAACTGTGTTAGTTTTCTTTAGGCTCAAAATAGTAACAGAACAAGCAAAGTGAAGAGAAATCTTACAACAGATTCCTGAAACAGATTAGTGATATACTTTCAGCTTCCTCTGTAGCTATCTGCTGATCTTAGGCAAGTTACTAACCTCTCTCTAAAACTCAGCTTCTCATCTGTAAAATGGGGATAATACAATCCTTCTACAGAAGTTGCCAAGGAAATAGAATGATGTCTGTAAAGTTTTAGCATAATGCCTAGCATGTAGTAACTGCTCAGTGAGAGCTAATTTTGTTTTAAGTTAGGCAGAGTAAATGGGGTGTGTGGGGGGGAGTAGTGAGAGAGAGAAAGGCAAGGTATGATCTTCTCTCTGTTCACCAAATGCTCTGGCAGATGGTTTAGTCCTCCTGGTTGCTCGCCCTTGGTTGTTCACTCTCCTGAAGGAAACTCTGGGTCTTACTGGATGAGAAAAAGAAAAATTCAGTTGTCATCTTTGCTGTCCTAGCTGCAGGCTGCTGTTTTCTTTTCCTGAATTGGCTCCTTCCATCGTTGGCCTTTCCCTGCAGACAGGCCAGGGGATGCAGCCCCAGCATGGACGGGAGCTGGCAGGCTGCCGGGTTTGTGCCCCAGTGGAAGCTGCAGGTGCAGTGGGGGAACTTCAGCCGAGTCACAATCTCTTGCCAAGCCCACCCCCAGCCCCAAGCTCCCTGGGGCATGTTGAGTAGATTAGGGATGGAGAGTCAATGTTTTTCCAGAGTAATTCCTGCTATTGAATAAAAGTTACTGATTGTGGGCCCTGACCACTGCCCTGGGGAGGGGGATCCGAAGCCTAGTTGGACCTTTCCTGCCCGTGCAGGTGGATGCTCTGGTGGCCATCAGGGTCCAAGAGGGATATATATAACCCACTGAGAGTGGCAGGAAAGGTCAACCTTTCAGAAAGCTACAAAGTTACCTGCTGGGTAGACAAAGACAAAAAAATTGTTAACATACAATATTAAGGAGGATGCTGGAAAACTGGCTCTCTAGATCCTTTGGGAAAGGCATCTGTGCATCTTTTCATATTAAAGCACCCATACATACCTTTTGTTCAGCAGTCCAACTTTGGGGGAATCCATTTCTATTGAAATAAATATACTGGTACCGAATGTTGTTTGAATAGCAATATTTATGACAATATTTGTAGATCACCCCCCCAACTGAAAAATCCATATGTCCATCAATCATCAATGGGTGGAAAATTAAACTATAGGATAGCCATTCTATGAAATATTGTATATTTATTTAAAAGAAGAAAGCCAGGTGTGGTAGTGCATGCCGGTAATACCAGTACTTGGGAGGCTGAGACAGGAGAATTGCAGATTTGAGACCAGTTTCAGAAATTTAGTGAGACCCTGCTCCAAAATATAATAAAATGATAATAATAATAATAATAATAGTAATAATAATGATGATGATGATGATGATAAAAAGGTTTGGTGATGCAACTCAGGGGTAAAATGCCCTTAAATTCAATCCCCATTACCCACCTCCCCACACACATACAAAGGAGCTATACATTTAGCTATTGATCTTGAATAATTTGGTTGTAAAGAGATGTACAATTCAGTGGAAACCCTTCCCCCTCTCCCACAGGTATATGTCAATGTGTGTTTACATGTGCATGTGGATGGGTGTGGAAGACTGCATATCAGCCTGCTAACATTCTTAGTGGAGGGACAATTGATTCTCCATGTGTCATGGGGAAACAGCTAATTCTGAGGGGTCCTTGGCTTCCATGATGAATAAGAATTTTAATGCGTGCCATCAGAAAAAGGCAAAGGTTTTAATTAACTTAAAAAGGTGGGGATACAGGTTGGAGGTTAACTAAGAAAGGGGGGGATACAGGTTGGGGGTCATCTAAGAAGGGGAGAGTGAGTCTCCCTGCGCGCGTCCATCCATCCAGGTGAGCAAGAGAGCATCAGCGTGCTTTCCGGGTTCTTTATAGGAGGAGGTAGGTAGGGTGGCACAGTAGAGGGCAGGACTTCCTCTTAGTCCTGTTTCCCTGGCAACAGATAGGCAGTGGGGGTCTGGCCTTTTGTCCTCCTCACCCACACCCACCCTATTTACATTAAGCATCTCAGGTGTGGAGAGGAGCCATTGTGATTAAGGGTATGGATTCACTAAGGCTTCTGCCTGACTGAAGCCACCCTATAGGGTGGAGTTAGATTATGAACTTTCAAAATTTTAAATCTCTATTTTCCCAATGTCTTCTTTCTGCCCAATATTTCTATCTTTTCTATTCTACCTCATCATATGGATCTTCGAATTGTTCTGCTGGTTACAATAGCTACCTTATTTTTTCATTTTTAATTTTGGGAGAGGAATTTAATATGAATGGCAGGAGTGAGGGGGCAGGAAAGAGAAGCTGTGGAGGAAGCTGGAGGAGGACTTTAGGGCTGGGACAACCCAGGGACTTGGGTTGGGGAGGTGAAAACCAGGGATCTGACCCGGAAGGGTAGGATGGAGTAGTCTGGGGGTAGTCACAGTGGCCCAGCTGACTTAATTCAAAGAGTTATCTAGGGCATCCTGGGAGAAGGTCAGAGAGAGGGATGGAACCTAGGTAACTTGTAGCAAGAATTTAAACTGCTGGACTATAAAGAAAAGCTAGCTCAAAGTGTTAAAAGTCAGAACGAGGTTCACAAATTTATTTTGAAGAAATCAGTGAGACACATAAGATTAAGCCTAGGTCAAAGCAGGAGGAAATTAAATTAATAATACCCAGCAGTAGGTATTTGGCATGTTGTAGGAAAGTGCTTTATGTATACTATCTCATTACAATCCTTTGACCTGGGTAGGTTTGATTATCTCTATTTTACAGAACAGGAAACTGAGCTATAAGGGAACTCAGTAACACACCATGGCTAGTCAGTAACAGAGGTCTTCTGGCTCCGGAATCCTGGCTCTGGGAAGCCTAAATCCTTCAAGGGCATGAATGTTACCCTCTACCCATCACCATTCCGCTGTGCTGCGGGGGTGCATGGGGTGGAGAGTGGGGAGAGAGAGCTCTGGGTGTAGGCACTCTGGATTCTGGGTGGCTGGACAGAACGGGACTGGCTTTCCTCCTCTGAGCATTGGGTCTGAGGCTGAAGCTGCCGGGCATTGACCTTCATATGGAGGGGAACTGGGGGCTTTCTCTATGCTGCTCTTCTCTTTGGGGTGTGTATGTGGGGGGCACAGCTGCAGCATTACAAAGTTCCCAGGCTTTTACGGAGTTGAGACTTGGGGTGGAGGTAGAGGGGCAATACAGGGTCTCCTTTGAGCCCCCACAGCTGGCTTCCTCCCTTCACCCTTCCACCCCACCCCACCCTTTCACCAAGCGTTCCCATGCCCGGGGCAGAGGGCGGAGGGAAGAAGAGCAACACTTTGATACCCTTTGGGGATGTTCTGGAGGAGGAAAAGTGGGGCAGGGATCCTTCCCCCGCAGGCCCACGGGCTGGGGTGGAGAACCTTGTGTGTGTAGCAGCAGAAAGAGTGGTGGAGGAGGCACTGAGACACCTTCCCAGAAACCACTCCGCGAATTTGAGGGAGATTTCGGGAAGCTCCATTTCCCCCTGGATTTCCTGGGGCGACTGGGGGCAAGGGCAGCCAGGCTGGTGCTCCACCGGTGCTCTGGCTTAGCCCACCTAGTACTACGGTGCCAGGTCCAGGTCCCCTGTGGCCCTGGCCCTTGGGGTCCCAACCACAGTGAAAGGATCTCTGGATGCACAGGAAGAAAATCTGTGTGGGTCGTCCGGTGCTCACTAGCTTCGCTGAAAGTGCTGAGTGAAAGTAATTCCCAATTTCATTCCTATTCCTCATTTCTCATCTATCATCTCCAGATCTAAGTTTCTCCATCATCTCCTTCCGTGCGTCGCGTGATCCCCCTTCTCTGCTAACTCTGCTTCTGAATCTGTCTTCGCGCCTTACTCCTCCTCCCCTTCCGGGTTTCCAAGTCCGCAGCAGTCTTCTCTTTTTCTAGCCCCTCTCCTGGTTCCCTTTATCGCTCCACCCTTCCCCCTCCACAGGGGCCCTGGGGTTCCTCAGATGAGGCTGGGACCCTGGAACAGGCCTCTCTGACGTTTTTCACAAGAGGGTGGTCAGACTTTTGCACTCAAGTGAACTTCCACGTCCTAAATCTGCAACGACTGGGGACTGGGAACAGAGTAAAGGAGGTCCTTCCCCAGCCCACAGCTCCAGGACTCCAGCGCAAGCGGACCACGTGGAGAACCAGGGGCGGTGCAACGAGCTGGCCAGGATGCTCCCACATGGGGCAGAGGTCAGCGTGTCCGTGTCCTCTGTGCCTTACACCCACTCCAACGATGGGACATACACGCCTTGGTTAATACCATCTCCCAGAGCTGGCAACTGGGCGGACCGCGACGTCGCTTAAAAACAATAACATCAACTAACATATGGAGATGTCATCATGATTAAACAGCAAATTATAGTCGAAGACGGCGCGATAATATTCTAAACAATCACCACGAGCAGAAACGTTCTCTAACGAGCCAGACACAGAAGCCGGCATTTCCATACTGCCCTGCGATCCTGGGGCTCTCTCCGGGTGCACCGAGCGTGGTCTCGGGCCTCCAGGCAGCGCTAAACGGGGCGCCAAGGTTTCAGACTCCTCGGGAGATCTGGGACTGACGGAGTGGGGGCGTGGAGGGACTGGGTGTCGGGCGCCCCCTTCTAGAGCGGCCCTACCTGGGAAGCTGTTGGGACCGTAGTAGGTGCGGGGGGCTCCTGGGGAAGAACCTGTTAGGAGAGCAAAGGAACCTTAGCTTGAATTCCTCGTCCCCAGGTCCCTTCGGACCTTTCCCTCCGTGTGGCCTTCTAGACCTTTCAGGAAACTGATTTCTAGGTAGGAAGCCCAGGCGGCAAAGGAATGGGCGTCTCCTTGAGTTGCGGGGGACTCCCTCTCCCCAACCCCAACCTGAGAACAGCGAGCGCGTTCAATTTCACAAGCCAGGGGCTCAGTTGTGCGCACAGGTTCGCCTCCAATTTGCAGAGGAAACCGATCCGAGGCGGCGCGCTATTACAGCGAAAATAGCGGCAGAAGACTCTCCTTTCTCTCCTGGTCTCCTCCCCTCATTAAATAGATTTGTATTTAAAACGGGCTCAGACATTTTAATTTGAATTCCAGGGATTGAGCTGAGGTTAGAACCATCCCATTTATACCTAGACCGAAAATAACCATTGAAACCAAACAAAGAAAACCTAACTCTTTTCCAAAATAACGAACCTTGGGGTGGGTGACTACTCCGCCCAGGCAGCGCGGAGGATCTGCTTTGGCTTTGACCGAGAGCCGGGAATCGACCCGGGAGGGGGCCGGCGGAGGGGCGGCGGGCGTGACTACTCCCGGGAGTGGCCCCGCGCGGCGCGTGCGTGAGCCGGTGCGGTAATGTATGCTGCCATTAAGAATCCGCGCAGCTTCCAGCGCTCGGGGCGCGGGGACGCATGTGTTGCTGGGTTTCAATCGTGGGGGGAATGCAGATTGGGCTGCGACCCACTGGGTTTGATTTATGAACTGTTACACTAGCGATTGTTTACACATTGCATTTCAGAGCCCTGGCGCACCCTCCCCGCGGCGGGCGGCGGGCTCCGCGCGGTGCGGGAACCTGCAGCGGCCGCCAGGGTCTCCCTTCATCCTCCCCCTTCCTCCACACGTACCCCAGGGCCCCCCGCAGCTCCCTCCCACCCCTACTCTCACCAAGAAATTGGATTTCATCGAACCCGGAGACCGACGCGAGGTTCTCCCTCCCCCAACCTACTCCTCGCCTACAGACCCCGGACCGGGTCTCCTCTGCTGGCGTCTACTCCATAATGTTTACTTCTCAGTAAGGCCATGCGGGGACTATAAATAGGAAAGGTGGAAGCAGCTCGACTGCCAGATCAATAGGGCCCCGTCTCCTCGCCATTTCAGCTGAGCTGTCTTATTAATTATGAAAGGATTCACCTGATCCCTGCCAGGGAACACAGCCTCTGCCCCTCTGCTGGAGCCCTTAATGGCGGTTCCTTCGCAAGCTGCCTCTGGCCACCGCAGAGGAAGAGGCGAATCGTGGTTAAGGCAGGGCCTGCAGGGATCGTGGTCAGGACTCAGACCCACCTGGGGCGTGGGCAGCCACTGGCCTTAGGTCTGCGTGTGCTTTCTCAGCTGCGGCACCGGCCCAGTTGCTCCAATCCTCAGCTAGAAAGCACCTTTGCTTTTTAATTAATTAAATTTAAACGATTTCCCTGTTTTCAAGTAAGCAGAATTTGAGGGACGTGGCAAGGTGAGGAGGGTCTGCTTGTAGACAGCAGGTGATCCAGTGGCTTTGTGAACACGTGGATCTATCACCTGACATCGTGTGTCCCTTGACTGGGAGGAGGAAACAAGCTGGGGTAGGAAACAAAACGACACCCCCGTTTCAAACAATAACTTTTATTTTATACTTCTCTATACTTTGTAGCAAATCTTTTTTGCTGAATTTAATTTATAATAAACTTTTTAAATTACATCTCTCTTTTTTTTAAAATCAAGGCTCTTTTATGTCAAAATCTTTTTAACTATATTTTAGATTAACATTTAACATCCCCCCTTGTGATCTATACCATTGGATATTCAGGTATTACTGTATGTGTAACAGCTAAAACAAGAGAGAGGAGAGAAAATAAAGGCAGTGGACTTGAAAGATGCATCAACAACAGCAGGTAAAGCTAACCCCTCAGTGGCCTTAACAGATTTCCCCTGACAGCCTTTACCATTCTGCCAGAATAGCCTCCACCCCTTTCCTCTCTCCCTCCTTTCCATAAGACCTAAAACCAACAGTCTGTCCCTTTGCTTTTCTGGAGGAGAAATGTGCAGTGGAAATGATGAAAACAAGATACTGTGGAAGAAAGACGTGAGCGTGAATTATTCACTGTATGCTTCTCACGTGGACATCTCTCTTGAATTCATTCCCCTGGCCTTCTCCTCTCCTCGCTTTCCTATTAGGAGGAGCCCATCATTTTTCATGTTATTAACATGATTAATAGAGTAGGTGGCCCAGGGCCGTTCCTGAGATTCTTTTGCCAAAGAATTAAAATTAAAATTAAAATTAAAAAAATGGGGGTGAGTTTGCCTGTGTGTGTGTGTGTGTGTGTGTGTGTGTGTGTGTGTGTGTGTGTGAAGACGGACTAAAGCTGAGGTCCGGTTTGGGCTGTGCTTGCTCGCTCACTGATTGGTAACATTTGGCAAATAAAAACACAAGAAATCAAACGAAATAAAAAAGAGAATCGGGATTTCCCACAATCCTATATGAGTGTTTTCAGCATCACAGAGAATCACAACGTCCCCAAAGAACGAATGGATCTTCCTCTCGATTTCCGGGAGCAGGGAGTGAGTGTGGGTGGGCGCGCGCGCGGGGTGGGGGAGCTGGCCCGCGCTCAGAAGGAAAGCCAGGTAGCTAAAGCTGCCGAGAGAGACGCCAGGAGCACTGGGAGCGCCGGGAGCAGGGGCCCCGCAGCCCCGTTGCCGCTGCCGCAGAGTTCGAATAAGCTGCCTTGGATGTTGAGGTTTTTGGATTCTTTTCTCAGTTTATCCCACATATCTTTCGCCCCTTCCTGGCAATCCGTAAGGGCTGTGACCGTGCAGCTGTGGAAATCCTCCCAGTATCTGGCGAGGAACAGAACAAAACAGAAGCAGGTTCACTTTGGGCGCGGGGAGGACCCCGGGCCTGCACACCTGCGCCCCCCGCCCCCGGCGGCCTCGCAACCCTGCCGGGAAGCCACTCCCCTACCTGGTGTCCACGGCCCGGGCACTAGGGCCGCGCAAGGTTCCGACTCGCAGGACCCTGCCCTCTCCCAGAAGCGCTGTGTGCTTCCCCTTCTTGGGTGCTAGTAAAGCCCCCTCCCTTGTGTGGTTTCCCTTCTGGGGTGCCAGGAAGGGACCCAGCAGCCGGGAGCCGGGACGCACCCGCTGCGTGGCGCTGGCACCTTGGCCGGCTCAAACAGATTGCTCGCCCTCCTTGGGGGAAAGCTAGGAAAACAGTGCTAAGCCTCGCAAGCTGCCGCCCATTAATGCCTCTTAGCTTGCAAGATGGGTTACTTGCTCCGAGCACGGCCCTCCCCTCCGGGCTCTCACATTCTCCTCCCCCTCGCCCCTCCGGTCTCCCTCCTCCTCGCCGAGCTACCCTCGCCTTCGCCCTCTATCCCCCCACCCTTACATCTTTCTTTTGTCTCCCGTTCCTCCTCATTTCCCTTTCCTTCCTTTTCCCTTCCCTCCGTTTTCCTGTCTTCCCTTCCCCACTTCCTCGTTCTCCGCCCCTCCACTGGCTCGGGTGCGCCGAGGCCCCCCGGCCTTGCTCTCCACAGTCCCGCGGCTCAGATTCCGCCCGGATACTCCTGCCTGCTTCCCTCCTGCCCCGGTTGGTGAGTGTTAGTGTCCGCACACCTGGGGCCAGCTCGGTGGCCTTCGCCGGCTTTTGCACACCCCAGTGCTCCAGGCCTGCGCACTGGGTGCTTCCTCTTCCTTCCTCCCCAGTCTTTTCCATGGGCTTGGATTCCAGGGGCGCTCTTCCCCACCGCCTTCGGGGTGCAGCTCCCCGCTCCCCGTCCTCCCTTTCCGGTGAGTTGCCTGAGCTGCGCGTTTCAACAACCTCTTTCTCCTCCCTGGCTTAGCTCCTGGCCCCGCCCCCACAACCTTCATCCAACCTGCCCTTTTTTATTGTCCCCCTTTTTTCTGAAAACCCAGAATAGATCACGAAACTAAATATAATCCCAAGCTGTGATCGATTCCTGGGGCGCTGTCTCCTCTCGGAGCTGGGTCGATCTGGGCGTCTTAGTAACTCCAAGCTGGCTCCCACTTCCCCCCGGGCCCCGGGAGCCGGGTCGCCAGCAGCACCCCTCCCCCACCTCCACACAGTTTGGTTGTATTTTCTCCTCTCTCTCCCTTCCGCTTGCTGGCCTGGACTGGAAGCATGCTGAAGGCAGGCCTTGTGTTTCATTTATTCTTGTTTCCACTCCCACCCCATCTTCTGGCTAAAATTGAAGTTATAAATTTTGTTGGGTTGCCTGGAGCTCAGTTGTTTCCAATGACCTCCTGAGTCTCTCTAATTTATGAGAATTGGGCAGTGGGGGCAGGGCACAGGACTTCTAGGTCTGTAATAAATAGCAATATTTAGAGACACCAAGAAGCCCAGGGACAGCTGCCCTGTAGAGGTCCTGTGTAATTGCACGTCCCAAAGGATTTCTAAATTGCTCCTTTCTTTATATACCCCCAGAGAGGGATAGGGCCCTCCTAGAAGAGGGGCATAGTGGAGAACAGACATTCTCCTGGGGCTGGGAGAGGAGGGCTTCATCCTGGTACTGAGCAACCAGCAATAGCAGGTAAGTGGGGCCTGGACCCAGCTCTGGACTGAAACCTCACAGAGGGCCCTCCTCATTTCCCTGTCTTCCACCAAGGTCTGGCTAAAAAATTGAAATAGCTTGAAATAACCAAGTTCCAGCACATGATGGAAGATTTGGGAGCTTCTCGAATGTAACCTTGTTGTGCCATAGAGATAAATTCTTACCTGTCAGACATTTGGAATCAAATACCTTTTGTTCCCTTCCTGATAAAAAGGTACAAAGCACTTAGCTGCTGAGGCTCCTAGTGGGTACTGGGATATTCAGGAAAGTGTGTAGCAAGTTGACCCCCCCCCATTTAGTCATAATTTAAATAAAACACCCCTCCCACTTAGGAGAGAGGAAGGACTTCATAATGTAAAAAGGAAGGCAAAGAAAAATGGCCATTTCAACCTTTGGGAACAAGGGACACCTCTTGCCTTATTGGAAGGGACATTGTAGGGGAATGCAGCTGTTTTTGAAACATAAAAGGCAGTGTGCACTGCAGAGGATGGGGGCATTTCTAAGGTCTGTAGCAGCTAAAATGTCTCAGGTCCACTGCAGTAAGGCCTTGCTGGTTACCTCATTTGCTAGTGGGACAAGTCTTTCTAGATAATCTCTAAGAAAACACCACTGGGGCTGGCTATGAAGTCTTTCTTCTCACTCTCTGGGCCTGCAGCTGTGGTGATCTGGGGAGACCATGTAGATACTGTAAGAGGCAGAGGAAGTAAGGAACAGAACTACCAGATGCCCTCGATGTCTTCTTGGGCAAAGTCACTGGCACAAAATGAATATTGTTTGAGCCTTTCACCTGGACGCTGGAAGAGAGACCTGCACACCTGCACACCCTTGCCCTACCTGCATTTTCTCTGTGTGTATTGGAGGGGGCCTGTTAATCATTCTGCTCATTTGCAGAATTCTGTCATTTGCAGAATAGGCAAGTGACTTTCCCTCCAGGTAATCCAGTATTACCCCAAATGCTCCTCAAACCTAAACCAACTGTTTAGAGCATTCAGCAAGTCATTCATTCTGGAGAAAGGAAAGAATGAAGATTGCCTCAAAGCAGAGACTCTGCAGAATGAGGATCTGGTGGCAGGGCTCCCGCCCTCTCACCGTAGGTCCCAGCGGGCCGGGTACCACCTCCGTGAGAGCCTGGGAGCTGGAGAGGAGTGGGACCTGCCCTGGGGGCGGTAGTATCCTTTGTAGCCCATCCCAGACTATGGAGTCCCCTTAGGCAGTGTAAGTTCCAAACCGGAGGCCTGGGGCCTCGGGGCCAGAGGGCTTGTCTGCAGGCTTTGGCCTGGGGGTGGGAGCCGGAAGGCGCGAGTGCGCCCGCCGATTTGCTC
This sequence comes from Glis glis, assembly GCA_004027185.1. Taxonomy (NCBI): domain Eukaryota; kingdom Metazoa; phylum Chordata; class Mammalia; order Rodentia; family Gliridae; genus Glis; species Glis glis. The sequence goes on along the minus strand of PVJS01000848.1, from coordinate 52,232 downwards.
TGAACGCTGAATGCCACTGAATGCCAGCTGGGAGGCGCGGCTCTTTCTGACCTCAGCAGCGCCCCCAGGAGGGAAACCCGGCGGGCCGGAGGGAGGACACTTACGTGCACACGGTCTTGATGTTTGTCTTGTCGTCCAGGCCCTGCGGGTAGTTGGCCATGCTGTCGCCCAGCTTGAGCAAACAGTCCGAGAAGCCCTTAAAGACCGCATCGCACTTGCCGGCTGCTCTCACGGCCTGCACCAGGTATGCTGCGGGGAGGAGGGAACACCGGTCAAGTCAGCATGCCAAGACCCTGCCCTGCCGTCCCAGGCCCGCCAGTGGAGTGGCCTCGCCGGTTGCCCAGCCTCGGGGCGCATCAGTGTTAAAGGTGAAGGAGACCTGGCCCTGAACGACCTATAGTAGGCACGCGGCGCTGTCTGTGTGAGTGGGTGTAGGTGGGTGGCAGGGAGGACGGTCCATTCCTTTCCTCCAGCTCCCTCCCAAATCGTGCTCTGTATCTTTTTCTGTTTCCATCGCCCCCTCTTCTCACCTCCCTCATCTCTTTTATTTCTTTTTCCTCACTCCCTCCTTTCCCCAACACTTCCCAGCAAGCCCTGTGTAAGCTCGCAGTGTAATCTTCCATTTCTGAGGTGATAGAGGGGGTCTCCACCACTGAGTGCGGGGCGAGGATGAGTGGAGAGGCCGCCAGTCTAGGAACCAAAGCCACATCCCCGAGTAGCCTTCAGGCGCCCTGTCCTTGCTGTGCGTTCAGCAACATTGTTGAATGAATGAAAGAATAAATCTCTGGAAGCCACCAGCAGTCACCGAAATGGATTGTTTCATTATTTTAGAAAGCCATGCCTACCATGGAGTCTGTGTTTCGCGTGAGACCCTTGATGCACGCTCCCCCACCATCTGCAAAGAGGGCAGTTGAGAAGTCCGGAGACCTAGCGGGGTGACCATCGGTACCCGGGCAGTCTGGCCAGTGGCCAGGCGGGGTCATGGATGTGCCTGCGGGGGTGACCCCAAGCAACTTACAGGACACCCGGGCTCCCAGCTTCCTTCCTTCACTATCCACCACTTATCTCCCCACACACTCAGAATCCCCCAAAGGCCCGCGGACAGCAGCGGAATCAGACCTTCCCCCTGGGTCCTTGCCAGCCTGGGTCCCCCGCTCACTGGCCCGTGCCTTGGGCTGCTGGCCTCTAGCTTTGGGTTCCCTCCGGAGGGCAGGGGAATGGAATAGAAGCCACTGGGGCCGCGGGAGGAGGAGGAGAAAACCCAGGCCGCCAGGAGGTCCTGGCTCCCGGCCTCAAGTCGACCAAATCCCAAAGCGCTCAACTCCAGAGACAGGCTCCCGGCCGGCGGCGCGCTGCGGCGGCCTTTTCCTTCCGCCCCGAGGCTAACCAACCGGGCTGGAGACTTGATACCAAGCGGCCAAAAGCACCCGGGGCTCCATGAAGGCGGGAGAGAAGCGCAAACCTGCGCTCTTGGGGCAGCGGGGAGAGGAATAAAAGGTGAATCTTAGAATCGGAATCCGCCTCCAGCTCCCAGGACTGTGGGCGTAGGCCGTCTGCTCCACAGTGGGCAGTGTTCAGACCCGGCGGCTGGTGTGTGGATGTGTCCCCGGAGGACCGGAACACCTCACCCCAACCCTCACTCAGCCGCCTGTCCCCAACGCCGGGCCAGACGCAGACCAGTGGGAAGGTGACCGAGCCCGCAGCAGCCTCCGAGAGCGCCCCGTTTGCAAATTGCTGCAGGAAGAGCGAGGCGGATCTTGCGCTTTCTAATCCGGAACGGGAAGCGCAGGGGAAGGGACCAAGGTTAACTTCGACCTCAGCTGGGGCGGAAACGTAAATCTTCATAAACCTCTTGGTTTCTATCACACACAAAAAATAAACACCCTTGCGACTACAATAATAGCAAATCGAATACTGACATCGAATCTCATGAATAAATGAATCTTTGTTCTCATAGAACTCAAAGTGAAATAAACCCTACACATCTTCCTATGTAATGCAAGTTACAAATACAGCTTTTCAGCGAATGAACAAAACAAAATACAGACCACCCTTCCCTATGCTCCAGGTGTCTCCTCACCCCTTACCTCCACCCCCAAATTCAGAGTCAAAAAAGAAGCCCTTAAGATGCACTGACAATTTTTAAAGGGGAATTAGGGCTCGCTGGGGGCCAGAAGACTTCCTATCAGGTTATCTTTCTAGGCGCTGCTAGAGAAGACCCTGCAAACGGCGCATGTGTGAGTGTGTGCGTGTGTAAAATTTTTTTAAAAATCGTGAAAATTCCTGTATTTTGCAACTGTGACTCCTTGGGCTCTAGGCTGCGGTGGGAGGCCGGAGCCTGTGCGCGGGACAGATTTTGCAGGTGCACGCTACCCGGGAGGTCGCAGCCCATGCGCCCCTGGCTGTCCTTCTTGAACCGGGTTTCTGCAAGGCTCCGGCTAGCAACCCGGGCTCCTTCTCTGTCCTCTCGGGCATCCCCGGTTTTGTGCGGTTACCATTCGTTCATTCAGTTGTCCGACCTCTCATTCATTCCAAACTTCCTCCCGCCGCATCTTCATTCGTTCACCACTTTCTCCACTTCCCCGCCCCTTCACAGCCCCCACTTTTCTTGCCAAATGTCAGTGATTTGGGACAGCTCTCAGCCATGAATTAATGAAGACCGAGGCTCTGGTGCAGGAAAGGGCAGACATTCGGGAACAAATACGTTCAATTTCAACTCCACAGTCAACAAATGGTCATTTTTGGATTGATATTAATGTGTTCAAAAAGCATCCCTCACACACAACCGCTTTTTTACCCTTATCCCTCAAAGTAAGGTTATTCCCCACCGGGAAAACACCCAAACCTTCTTCAATTAAAGTCCCTGCCTCAAACATAATTACTATCCTCTGCTCTCTAAAATTTCGCAGGCTAATTGAAAAATGCCATATGCACTTATTTCTAACATTTAAGGGATTTGCTGTCATCAGAAATATTTTTTATTAATTGTAGCTCTTTGAACTATGTCAAAGCCTCAAAACAATCAGATTCAAAGCATTAAATCATCTCTTAGAATTAAAGGAAAATATCAACATCTCACATACACACACACCCCTATAATGTTTTTGCCAGAAAATCAGATCCTTTAAATCATGTCAAGTGTATAAAACCCCACTGCAAAGAATCCACTTTAATGATTAGAGAACCCCAAACCCTGTTTCCTCCATGTTTCTCATGAAGAAAAATGTTATGCATTTCCTCTCTTGCCCCAAACCAATTCCCTAAAGCACTCTCCCTCCCCCCAATAGGGCAAGGATTTGTCTGCAAAGAATGTTACAGCCTGCAATGATAGGAGGTAACAATTCCTTCCATCTCCAGAAAACCCGTTTGAAGAGTTTCTATTTTCTCTTGTCCATTCTATTAATAACCTGCTGCACTTTTCACTTTTAGGCCACCTTAATTAATGTTCTGACACCGCATCAGAGAAGTGGATTCTTCTAGTGCCTCCTCTCATTAATGTTTTCTGCATTCTGGATGGAAAAAAAAACCCCGTGAACTTCAAAAAATCCCCTGACAGTGTAACTACGACTTAACATTCCTTAACATAAAATGGGAACTAAATAAATACGTCCGCAATCAATCACAAACGAAAATAACAAACACCGACATGACCTACTGCAAACATTTCTTAACCCTTTCCTACATATATAAAACAGAGGGCGATGTGTAAAGAAACAGGCAAATGTGCCTTAAAAAGTATATTTACGAATATTTGGTTGAATTTATCCTCCCCAGCGGTAAGCATAATAAAACGTGTGGTCCCAGGTTCCCTATTATTCCCGATTTGCCCCTTAGCGGGGTCTGCGGTGCGCGGTGCAAACGCTGCAGCTAGGATCTGGGGGGAGGGGGCGGGAGAATGACAAAGTTCTAAATGCTGCAGTTTGAGCGGAGCCCTGCAATATCTTTGCTTTCTGCATATAAACTTTCCAGTCCTAGCTGCCTAACCATCTTGTTCATGCATTCACCTTAGGACCCTTCAAAATGTTATCTTGCAGTATCACAGAGGCCAGTGCAATGCCCCTGAGCACACCGATCCTGGTCGTACCCCAGAGAGAGAAGCAAAAATGGATGTGCGCTTTGGAGAAAAAAGGGGGAAAACCTCCTCTGGAAAACGGCCGGCCGCACACATTTCCTGGAGAACGTTTGTTGTCTCTTTCTTTAGGAAAACCAGACCAGGACGCCCGAGTCCCAAGGAGCCTATGCCCCCACCCTCAAGGGTTTGCAGGGTTTTCTGCACCCCAGAGCGGCCACGGGCCAGCCGGTCCCCCTCCACATCTCTGGCCGGGGCTGGCTGGCTCCAGCCGCCCGCCGAGAGCCGGGCCGGGCGGCCACTTACCTATTTGCACCGCGAGGATCAGTGAAATATATCTGCCGTTCAACTTAAGTCCCATCCTACGTTTAGTCAAACCATTTGCGACCACAGACCTTTAAATAGTTAGTTTAGAGAACGCGGGGGAAAGCTGAAAAATAGGCATTGCCAACAAGTTCCGGGAGCGACGGAGACTTTATGCACCGGGAAGGCAGAGGGAGGAGAGAAAGAGAGGGTGCGAGGAAGAGGGAGAGAGGGAGGGACGAAGGGAGGGAGAGAGAGAGAGAGAGAGAGAGAGAGAGAGAGAGACGAGAGGGAGAGAGAGAGAGAGAGACGAGAGAGAGAGAGAGAGAGAGAGAGAGAGAGAGAGAGAGCTGGGAATGGTTCACTCCATTAGGAGGGGGCGGAGGAAGTACAGCCTCACGCCCACGAGCAGGCCTGACGTGGGGGATGACACGGAATGATTTTTTTTAATATAGACACCTTGGTAGAGAATCGCCATTTATAGTCATCAGAAGCTGGATTAATCAGATATCTCTAATTAATGTGCGATCGGAACGAAATCTTGTCTCCCGGGGTTGACCACTTCCCCATCTCCGCGGACACCCCCGCCTCCTCCTGGTTGCTGCCCCCCCAACCCCGCCCCCTCCTTGCGCAGAATGGGGGCTCCCCTCCCCTCCCCGCCTGGAGCCGGGGAGTCCTGGCGCGCCCACTCGATTGTTTCAACCAGCTCCCCCTCCTCCACCAGCACCGCAGCGAATCCAGCTCCCTTTCTACGCTGCAGCGAGGTTTAAAGGAGCTCTCGCCGGAGAGGGAAGAACACTAAGCCAACTCTATGAATTCAAAAGCCCCTTTCGGCCGCCCGCCCGCCTCCCGCCCCCCGCCCAGGCCTACCCTCTTTTTCTCCAACCCAGTAGCTGAGCTCTGGGCGCAGCCTGGAGCGCGTGAGCACATACCCCCCCCCCCGGCACGAGCACACACTCACACGCGCACGCCGAGCAGCCAAACCAAGCGCCCCCGTGTCCGCCCCAACCCTCGGCTAGGGAGCGCGCGTACGCGGCCAGGCCCGGGGGGTTTGGTCCGCACTCGTAGGGCCCCTGGAATATTCACAGCGTGCTCTCTGTGAATTTCATCGACCGCGACGCCCGCGCGGAACGGAGGCCGCTTCACAAGACGCAGAGACAGCTAAGGGGTGTCTGTCTCTGCTAAGGGGAAGGAGCCTCTGCTAAGACAAAATTCGGATGAGACAAAATTCGGATTTACAAACTCAGAGCTTTAGGAATTTCCCAGGGAAGCTTTAGTGTGCAGGCTGGTTTCTGATCTTGATGCGCCTCTTGGGGGCTGTTTGTTGGGCCTCGCTCACACGTACACACACGCACACACCTACATCACGCACACACACGCACGCCCGGACCCACACACACCTATACCTGCACTGTTTTGTGATGATGGGGCACAAATCCTGTGTAAACGCAACCTACTCAACTCTGCAACGAACCGCTTCTGGAGCTGCATCTGTGCAAGGTGCTACAGAAGATAGACTCAGTGAGGGACGAAAAACAGCGATTTCCTTTCTAAGTGCCCTTACGTTTTGGTTTTCTATCCGTCTTATACCCTGCCCCCCTTATCCAAAGCCTAAATTCTAGCTTCTTTAATCAAATATTAGAGAAAGCACTGGCAACTATGGATTGTGTTACCCCTTAAGAAACTAGAAAAACGATAGAAAGGAATAAAGTCAACTTCATTCCGTAAACCTGGGAAGAGGGGGAAAAAAGAAAAAAGAAAACGATACCCCTTAATTTTACAAGACTACCCCAAAGCGAAGATATCAAATAAGCAGCAGAAATGCAAACGGATTAAGGAGATTTGGCATTAAATTTGCTTCTCCAGGCAGCGAGGCCCGGTGCGCCCATCTCTGTCCCCACACACAGTCATTTGGAGATGAGAGAAAAGTGCAAAATAAGGGGGGGGGTGAGACAGTGTATGTAGGGTGAGGGCTGACGGGGGAGCCACGGGGGTCCAGACTGCTGCACGTTGTGACTTGAAGCCTGCACTGGGCCGCCCCTTCCCCGAGTCCCGTGGGAACCGCAGACCCCCGGTGGCCGCCTGGGCCTCTGGAGCCCCGCCGCCCGCCCCTGGTGATGTAACCGGCCGGCGGGCGGGGCGACGGGGCTCGCCTGTGCCGCGTCGGGGGCGCCGCGGCGGCACCCGGTGTTTCCTCTCCCCGGGCTCCCTCCGAGGCTGCTGGAGGAATTGAAAAAGTGGGCGGGCAGGGGGCGGGCCAGCGACTGGTGGCGAGAGGGAGGCGTCCCTCGGACCCACCCCCACGCCCTCCAATGGCAGGGCGGGAGGGTGTCCGGGGGCGGGGCCTCGAGGTGTCGCAGCCCCGCCCCGCCCCAGGTTCCGCCCCGCCCGTCGGGGTCCGGGGCTCCAGCTCTCTCTACTTTTCTTTCTGTAGCTGGGAGCTGAGTCGCCCCATCTTCATTCTGAGGGTTCCAGTGCCCGGGTTCGCAGTGTCTTGTCTTCCTCCTGCTCACTCACCCGGGATCTTCCAAAGAGTTTTCTGAGGGCTCCCTGGGATCCTCCCCACCCCATCCTCAGTCACCCTGAACTTGATGAGGCTTTAAGGGTTTGGGAGGGAGCAGCACGGAAAGGCTAAAAAAGCGCAGTGAAGCGGGGTGCGGGAGAGCAGCTGCCCGCGTTGCCGCGCGTGCGCCCCGCCCGCGCCCCCGGGTGGGTCCTCCGTAGTGCGGCTGGGACCCGGGGCACTGCCGCCCTGGACCCTTGGCCGGTCTTTTTCTCTCTCCTTTCCTCCCTCTGCGTCCTAACAACCCTCGCTGGCATGGGTCTTTTAAAAAGTGAAGGGAGAGGCAAGCAGAGTTAGTACTATCCAGAAGCGATTTCGGGAGATGAATAGTTGAAAGCAGATGCCAGAGGTGTTTTTGTTTTTAAAATTTCCTATCTGTTGAATTACAGGTCGTTCCACAGTAGAGGCTCCAACCAGGCTTGGTTCTTTCTAGTTTTTAAATTAAAGGGTAAAGCAATCCACGGTTGCCAGCCCATGCTGACTATTTGGGAACACTGGGGCAACATCTTTGGAGGAAGGTGTCACTGAAGAACGTTTCTTTTAAAAAAAAAACACCTTAATTTGAAAATCCCATCCCATATCATATTTGAGATGAAAGATACATCCAGAGAGCAGTGAAGGAGCGCAGAGAAATTCAGGTCTCAGTCTTGACCTTGTCAGGAGTCAGATGACCTTGGGCGGCCTCCATGCTTTTTCTGGGTTGCAGTTTCCTAATCTGAAAAACGAAGAGGAAAAGACTACGATGTAATTAATCTCTAAGGCTGTTCTCAACCTTAAAAAATTTGTGAACCAGGGCTTTTCTAGAATACTGTGGGTGGGTTTGGAAGTGGGAATGTACAGCTCAAAGAATATAGTCTATGCAAGAATGCTTGTGATAGATTAACTTCTTGCAAAGAGCTTTTTTTTTTCTATTTTAAATAAGCAATTTCATTTAAAGGTAAGGAAACACAATTCAAGAAAGAAAGAAAAAAAGTCATTGGTGCTGTTTGGGTCTGCGTGTTGAACTGAGCTAAAGGAGCCCCTAAAGTAGGTCTGCATAATTAAGACATACATATGCAAAACTCTTTGTAGCTGCCAGAAAGAGACCATACCTAATTTTAAACCTGGTTGATGGCAACTTCCCTTCTTGGTCCAGGTTGCTACAGGCCCAGTTTGGCTGAGAAGTACATCAGTTGATTCTTTAACTCCATCCTTCAATCTATCATAAATGGATTTTCCAGAAGTGTGCCATCTCAAAAAATATCCCTTTGAACTTATTTACAAAAGCAGTTGCCAGGGCCCCTAGGAAATTCTCTCTCTGTCTTCTAGGTCAGAAAAACCTACTGCTATATTAAAATGGATTGGCCTAGTAATACATTTTTTTCTCATAAATGCAAGAAACCATTTTTTCTAACCTTCAACTAAAACCTTTAAGTCAAACTATGAATGTAAATGTGTATAGCTCTTTCCATTGAAATAACTATTTCATATGTAAACGATCATATAACTTAGGAAGAGAGTGAAATTTTTATGGAAATATGTCAGTAGGGTTTCCAATAACAACCCATGTGGGGAGGCCTGTGTCTACCTTTGCAACTCTTACTTGGGAAGGTGACTTTTTTCATTCTTTGGTTGTGAGACTCTTCAAAATTAGTTGAAACGTTTTGGCTTGAAATCAATGGCTGACTGAAGAAACTTGATTTTAATGCAGAAATTTGAATTCTGGAAGCAAGTGCTATGTTTGAAATATATGAGTGTGATTACTATTTTTCTTAAAAATAAACATTTTTATTATGGAATATACACACAGAATAATGCACAAAGCTAGAATGTGGAACCCATGGTTTTATCCCAAAGTGAACATTTCTATAGTCTCTACTCATGTTGAAACAGGTCGAAGAGACATAGCATCTAAATGCACCCTGTATTCCCAGATAAGATCCTAAACCAGAAACAGCAGAGAGATTGTTGAAACAGTTAGAAACACCTGAATGAGGTTTTTGAATTAGGTATTAGCTTTGTACCATTCTGATTGAAGAGTTGTATGCTGACTATAGAGGAGGAGGTCCTTGTCTCAGGATGACACATACTGGAGTATTTAGGGATATGACATCATATCTGTAGCTTGCTCTAGAAGATTCAGAAAAAGCATAGCCATAATGGGGGTAAATAGGCAGCAATGGAACAAACACAGTAAATGTGAATAGTTGGGGAATATCTAAGTGAAAGGGTACTTGATTTCTTTGTATTGTTCTGGAATTTTTCCTTCAAGTTTGAAGTCATTTTAAAATAAATTATTAAAAATACAACTTTAGGTGGGCTAAGGACTTTGCTATTGTTTGTATATGGTTTGAATGTGTCCCTTAAGGGTTCACATATTGAAATTGAATCCTGATTGTGAGTTATCAACAGAGTGGTCATTCCATTGTACTGTGGTGTTTAGACATTGGGCTTTTAGGAGATGATGAGGATTAGAGAAGGTCATCGGAGTAGAGCCTCCATGACTGAATATTGGTGGATATATACGAAGAGGGAGACCAGAGGATATAGACACATATACCCTCCCTGTCACTTGATGCCCTGCACCACGTCAGGACTCTGCGATCAAGAAGGCCACCACCAGATGCAGCCCCTCAACGTTGGACCTCCAGAACCTTGAGCCAAAAGAAACCTCTTTTATTATGATATTACCCTCAGGTATTTTGGTATAGTAATGCAAAACAGACTAATAGCAACCTAGGGGTCTAAAACAAACTTTAAGACACTAAGTGAGCTGCGCGTGGTGCACGCCTGTAATCTCAGTACTTGGGAGGCTGAGACAGGCAGGCAGATGGCAGTTTGGAGACCAGCCTCAGCAGCTTAGTGATACAATGTAATAAAACAAAAAATAACAAGGACTGGAGGTGTAGCTCAGAGGTAGAATGCCCCTGGTTCAATCCCCAGTACCACAAAACAAAAACAAAAAGCAAAAAACCCACTAAGTGAAACATATAGATAAGGATTTTTAAACCTTAAGCATAAAAAGCACGAACTGAAAAAGATTGATAAACTTGATTATAATAAATGAAAAACTTGTTTGTCAAGTAATGTCTTCAAGGAAATGAAAAAGCAAATTATAAACTGGCATAGTGTAAAGACAAAGTATAAAAGCAGAAGTAACTCCATTTTACAGGAACCCCCTTCTCTGCTGAGAGTAGCTGAAAAGACGAACTCCACCCAAGGAAAATAAAAATTGGTAATCCAAGCAACAGTTTGTTCTGCCAAAATGAGAAGTTTTAAACTTTACTGAACTTTTCACCCAGAGATAATATTAACTGCGTAATGTTTGGCTTCTGTTACTATAGCTTCTGCTGATAAGTAAACCCCCTCCCACTTAGAATTTAGTTGGAAATAGCTGATTGGTTATAGATTCATGATGTATGTAACCCTTTATGTAACCATGACACAAGCTGTATGTGCTATTTTTTAATCAGTATTTAAGTCACAATGCCGTATGCCTTTAAAAACCTTGCTCACCTTGACTCCAGTGCCCAGTTGTTGGAGTCTTCTTTAAGACCCACTCTGGACCACTGGCCGCTTAAAAGAAATAAACGGCTTCAATTGATCTTTACTCCTGGTTTCCCTTGATCTCTGTGATTTCTCACTAACCTGGGGTATTACAATAGAAATTGGTTTCAAGAACTTAAAAACTCCCTACACTAATTTTTAAAAGCACATGCGCACACACCCTAAAATAAATTTCACAGAAAAGAAAATATATATGGTTTATTCCAGAAATGCAGTCAAACTGGCTTAACATAAAAAAAAAAATCTTAGTGCCTCTGTGTTTCAGGTCCTGGATGGTTTTACAGACTCCAGGGATTACATTCTGGGATGACTGCCCTGTGGCCCATCTCGTGTTTGCTCACGACCACGCTCTGACCATGCACTTGTGATGGGATTACCTCTGAAATGAAGCTGTGTCTCAGCTCATCTCATAGAATGAATAAGGTCATCACTTTCACCTGTTCTGATATTTGTGATGTTAACTTGGTTTGGTGTCTGCCAGGTTTCTCTTCCTTAAATTCACTCTTCCCCCCTTTGTAACTGATGAGTCCTTGCGGGGAAGTATCTGAGGTTACCCTGGGGTCACAGTCCTCATTCATCCTCCACTCAACAGCCCTCGCATCCCTCACCACTCCTGTCTGAATCAACCACATCGATAGTGGTTGACAAATGGTGATTTTCTATTTTTGTCATTTCTCCTAAATTTGTTTGGCATTCAATGTAAGGAACAGCTTTCCTTTTCCATACATTAATTCACTGTTACTAATTAATTAATTAGTATAAACTCACCTATTCCTATAGTATTTAATATGCTGTAATTCATTCTTATTATTTAAAATATTTATTGGTGCACTGTAATCATACAACATAATGGAGTTCAGTGTGATAGGGACATACATGCACACAGCACTTGGTGAGCTCCCCGCCCCCCACTGCATCCCACCCTACTCCCTCCCCTTCTCTGTATGTGATATACTGAGATTAGCAGTGATCATTTCATATACGTACACAGTGTCTTTTAAAGTGTCCCTGCCCCATTCTTATTATTTCAATGCTCATATTCCTCTAGCCAGTGGGAACCCCTTCAAGCTGGTTTCTGTGTCCTTTTGGTGTATTCTGATCATTCTTTAAGAATTCTTACTTTCTGACACAGAAAGTTATTCTAGGTTCATCTTGTCTTGACCCAGCTGTGGAGTCATCAGTCATTTCTCCAAAAGCTCTGGTTCCTTTAAGTTTTAAAAATAATATGTGGGCCCTGGTCATGCTCATTGCTCCTGCTGCTCTGTATTGCTCTCTGGCTTTCTCAGAAGATAGACATAGGAAATACATACATGTGTATAGGTACGCACACATTCATAGCCTTGCATGCATACAGCTCTATTTCTATACCTGTATATTTTGTATGAATATATTATAAAACTATGAGTTTCTATTTATTCTTCCAATATCAATCCAGTGACTTCAGTTCTCTCTAGCCTTCTCTGATTCCCTGTATGTAAATATCTTAAGAATTTGGACTCCTGTTATCCTTTGCTCAAACAATTCATCTATTTGCTCTTTCTGCTCATTTTAGAACTCCTATTACCTGGATGTTGAGGAGATTATTTTTAGATTTTTTACTTTGTCATCCATGGGTATTTGGAGGCAGAGGATGGGAAGATGAATATCCTAGGCTAATTAGTCCCACACGTTTTTTTTTTTTTTTCAGCTCCTGACTATCATTGCTTTCTGTTCTGCCCCTGTTTTGCTCCAATGGACACATGGACCAGAAGTCTGAGTCATAGCAGGTGAGGGGGTAGCTGTGTTTGGTCAAGGAAATGGCAAGAGAGGAGCAAGAACAAAACTTAATTTTTATTTTTTTGTGGTGCTGGGGATTGAACCTGGGGGTATTCTACCTCTGAGATACACTCCCAGCCCTATTTTATTTTTATTTGGAAATAGGGTCTTGCTAAGTTGCTGAGAGTCTCACTAAGTTGCTGAGGCTGGCTTCCAACCTGCGACCCTCCTGTGTCAGCCTCCCAAGTACTGGGATTATAGGTGTGTACCACAATGCCCAGAAAAACTTTTCTATTTTATCATCCCAGACTTGTCAGGATTTCTTGTCCACTGCAGAGCTACCATCCAGTCATCACATATTAAAACGACTTTTGTCACCTCAGAAAATTTCGTTGTTTCTTTTGTTTTTTTCCCCTAATTTCTTCAGAGTTGGCCTTAGTGTTAGGGGCCAGAAATATTCTTATTCAAGATCAGAATATTTTGGTTATCTTTTTGGTGTTTATTAATAGCTGAATAGCAATATATTTAAAGAGCCATATGTTGCATATTTTCAACTTGCTTTTGGAAAATTTTCTCTGTTGTGCTTTAAAATAATTTATATGCTATAATTTTTGTTTTCAGGACTGAACTCAGGGGTATTCTACCTCTGAGCTACACCTCCAAACCCTTTTATGAACTTTTAAATTTTGAAACAGGGTCTTGCTAAGTTGATGAGGCTGGCTTTGAACCTGTGATCTTCCTGTCTGAGCATTCCAAGTACTGGGATTACAGGTGTGTACCACCAATACTTGGTTCAAATATTCCATTTCTGTACTGACTTTTTATATGTTCACTTTATCCATTACTGAGAGAATTGTTGGTAAAGTTTTTCCTATGAGTTTGGTGAAGTTTTACATTGACTTAGACTGTATTACCAGATTCTAATGAGTGAGGTGTGGGGTTCCTCATTGTGGCGTTATTGCATTTCTCTGATGATTCATGATGTTGAGCATTGTTTCGTGTACCTGTTGGCCATTTGTATGTCTTATTTTGAGAAATGTCTACTTAGTCTTTGCCCCCCCCTTTTTTAATTGAGTTGTTTTTTTGCTTTTGAGTTCCTTATGTATTTTGGATATGAGCACCTTATCAGATGTATGATTTAGAAACATTTTCTCCCATTCTGTAGGCTGTTTTGATACTTTATGTTTCCATTGCCTTTCAGAAGTTTGTTAATTTGATGCAATCCTAATTCTCTTATTTTTGCTTCTGTTTCCTGTGTTTTGGGGATCATATCCAAAATGTCATTGCCCAGACCAATGTCAAGAGGATTTTTCTTTGTTTTTGTTTAGTAGATTTACAGTTTCAAGTACATGTTCACATATTTAATCCATTTTGTGTTGATTTTTGTAGATGGTGTGAGATAAGGGTCCAAATTCATTATTCTGCATATTTTTACACCATGTCCTTTTTCTGTTCTAGGCTCCCATCAGGATACCACATTACGTTAAGTTGTCATGTTTTTAAAAAAATCCTCTTCACTGTGAATATTTCTCAGACTTTGTTTTTGATGACTTTGGCATTTTGAGGAGCACTGGTAAGGTATTTTATATAGGGTCTTTCAATTGAGATTTGTCTTATATTTTTATCACAAGTAGCCTCTTGTTATGGGTTTTGGGGAGATAGACTATGGAGGTTCTCATTCTTATCACACCACATCAAGGGAATGCTATCAACATGACCAGTATGGACCAAATAGCTGTGTTCCCCTTCATTCATATGTCAAGTCCAACCCCAGCGGGATGATCTTTGGAGACGGTGTCTTTGCGAGGTTAGGCACTCATCTAACTATTCCAGTTAGGTGAGGTCATGAAGGTGAGCCCCGTATGGGATTAGTGCCCTTCTAAGTCCTCTTATGAGAAGTTCCCTTGCGCTCTTCCTGTGCACACTCCAAGTAGAGGATACCTGAACACACAGTGAGAAGGCAGCTGCCAGTAAGACGAGAGGAGAGGCCTCAGCATGAAACCTACCTTGCTGGTGCCTTGATCTTGGGCTTCTCTCATGGAGGATTGTAAGAAATGAATTTCTGTTGTTTAAGCCACCTAGTCTATGGTATTTTGTTCTTGCAGCCTGAGCTGACTACAAAATGACTTACCACTGTTTGTGTTAACCTTGATCACCTGGCTAGATAGTGTTTTTCTGCACTGTCAAGTTTTTTTGTCTCTCTTGTCATCCTGTATTCTTTGGGAAGAAGTCACTATGCACAACCAACATTTATGAAGTGCGGAGTTATACTTCACATTCTTGAGAATACCTAAATAATTTGTGTGTGTGTGTGTGGGAATTCTTTTGGACATGATATTCATCTCTTCTCCCTCATTTGTTTATTTATTCAGTCATTTATTTCTATCATTATGGACTCAATCACATTTACTTTATGATTTGGATTACAACCCCATGCTACTTTATTTATTTTATTGCTCAGATTGTTCCAGCATTGACCATTGGGAGCTCTTTCAGCTGGCTTATGTCTTCCATTGACAAATCCCTTAATTGTGGACCTTTTCCCTTTTATTGGAGCATTTATTGCATCCTGGCACTACAAAACTCTCCAGGCTCATCTTATATATCCACCCCAGTTCTAGAATCAGCAATTTTTGCAAGGATCTCTGATTCCTTTTATTGGAGAATGTTATTAGAAACCCAAATCTGTGCAGTAGGTGTGCTTGTTGCTTCTGAGGTTATTGCTTCTTGGTACTCTCAGCTGACTAAGCAAGAAAATATTAAAAAAATATATATACATGTATCCATAAATACTTTGCTATGTTACCATCTGATTCTGTATCAAGTTAAACTTGAGTTCCTATGATGTTTCCAACTCTAATCTGCCATCACATGGATCATTCTAGCCTCCCCCCCTTGCTTCTGTCACCTCCACTCCAACAGTGAGACACCTGACTCATACTCTCTGCCACGTATGTACCTAACTGTTCAGTTCTAGTGTACATGTACAGCATTTTCAGGATTATTGACGTGAACCTCATGGGAAACAACTTTCAGCTGGAGAACAGTGCTTAGGTACTTTTAGTTCCTTTTGCCTTTCATCTTACAAACTCCACTCAGTTCAAAGTTACTTAGGTCAGCATCTTTTTCCCTTATCATTTTCACTGAGGTGGTTTCATGCATTTGTAATATAATTAGTCTTTTTTGTCATATTCTGCATTTCATCCTGGGATTCCTTGACCTCCTAAATGATTTTTTAAAATTTGCATACATTAAGGTTCACTGTTTGGGTTGTAGAGTTCTATGCATTTGGACAAATGCAAATTGGAATTGACTGACTGTTGTACAGCTTCAGAATCCTTGAGAAAAGAGAACAATCACTTTAGCCAACTTTCAACTTGAGGTACATTGTGAAAGACTAAACGCTCTTATGAAAGCAATAAAAGTAGTGCCATCCTATGCAAAAATAACCTGAAGCACACATGTATTTTTACATGTTCTAGTAGTCACAAATTAAAAAGTAAAAAGATACAGGTGAAATTAATGTCAATAATATATTTCATTTAACCCAATATATAAAGAATATTATAATTTTAATATATGTAACACATATAAAGCATTATTAATAAGTTATGTTACTTTTTTGTGATAAGTTTTCAAAGCCAGTATGTATTTTACACTTCTAGTGTAGCTCAGTTCAGAATAGCCACAACTCAAGTTCTCATTAGATGCATTGGCTGGTGGCCACCATACTGGATTGTTAGTTAAAGATTCAATGAGACCCTGTGTTTAGCAGTTTTATTTCAGACTATGCTGAAAATGAGGCCCGGGATTTAATTTTGAGGTATTAGAACTAGGAGAGTGAATGCATTGGCTCAACCAGTTTCATTTGTCAAAGTTAGGACCTTGGTGAGGGAAGAGTGGTCCTCTGACATCTGAGATGGAGACACTGGGGTGGATGAGCCCAGTGATATTTACTCTCAGATGACCCTGAACTCTTCAGGTCAGCAAAAAACATCTCCTTTATTCATGCAGGAGGAGAACAGCTTCCCTTCAAAATCCTTGGAGACCTTGCAACGATCTTATGCAACACAGGTGTATTGCGAGAAGATTCTTATAGTCTTTGGATCACTGTAGCTTGCTCAGCTCAGCATTTGCCACCGTCTCATTGCAGGTCCCTGAGCCCACGCCATGCAGGGAGCCCTCTCATTTGTAGAGATGAGAGCCTGAAGGTGTCAACATTCATCTTTCTTTGTTATTTTACCTGCCGAATGACCTTATTAGCTGTTTTCAGGGAATTTATTAAATATGGCAAGTCTTCTTCATTTGTCTCGATGGAATATAATTTGATTCCATCAATTTTTTTTACATCTAGAAGACGGCATGGCATTTATAATGCAGCTATTTGTCACTAGAGACTGAAAACTCCACCTGCCTATCCAGATCCTGTGGCCACACAGAGCAAAGAGCAACCGCTTTTCCTAACAGAGCCTGCTTGGTACCATGTTCCCTGCTCTTAAAGTATTCATGATAAAAAAAAATTAAGCTCAACTGGTTCATCTGTTTGAAGTATGCTTTTATCAGATAAATATTTTCCCTAACTATAATTTCGAGAAATGTGATGGTATCTTCTAGAACCTATGCTGCTCATACATGCAGACAATCCTGATACCGAGGCCACAATGCCAACAGTTATTTTGTGGAGAAGCTGGGAAGAGAGCTCAGCTGGCAGCAGGGCAGCCACCACAAGTGCGCCCTGGCTTCCTTCACCACCCCTGATGTGAGGCTGGGCTCCTGTGCAATCTTTATGAAAACTTTTTGGATGCACTTCCTTTCCGTCTGTGGGTATAAAGAGGCTCCTGGTAATAAAAATTTGGAAGTTAATCAGTCTAGCTCTGGCAAGACAGTACATCTAACCCTGCCAATCACAACCAATACATTCCTGATCATCATGAATCATTCATTAACACAAAATGGAAATGATCACCTTGTAGGTCACAGCTTGTAGTCAGGCGGACCGGCATGGGATTGAGTTCTGGCTTCCTCCCTAAGTTTACTGGCTCCGAAAACATGGTCCAATGATTTATTGTCCCTAGATTTCAGCCTACTTACCTCTGAAATGGGGATGAAGATACTGACTTTATGGCGGTTGTTGGGAAGGGAAAGTATGATGTCAGATTAGAAGGGGTCACTGCAGAGCATGGAATTGAGAAGACAGTAAACCTTCTTTGCCTTCTCAGGCTTCAGTTTTCAGACAACCATGGGTTCTCCTCACTCTGGGAGCCACAGTGTAACACTTTTGGTCTCTCTGCCACTCAATCCCCTGCTTGTTTCTTGGAGCCTGCTATTTTCCCCAAGTGGGCCGGGTTACTGTGCCATCAGTCAGCTCTTATGCTGGGGAATGAGCCTTTTTGTTTCCAGGAACCTCCCGAGATTGGCCTGTAGTACACCTGTGGACAGCTTGCTGTACACCTGAACTTGGAATCCACCCTGCAGCTTGCTCATGTCTCTCCTTCTAGAGACATGGGTGAAGTATATTAACCCCAAGATGTGGGTACAGTATGTTAACCCCAAGATCTAAATTTGGAATGGGAAGTTGGACACTGCTCTGGATGTGTTTGGCTCCAAAGGTTCATGTGCTGGAAGCTTGATAAGCAGAGTGGCTGTGTTGAGGTGGTAGAACCTTTAAGAGGAGGGGCCTAGAAGAAGGGAGGTAATTATGTCATGGGGCTCCACCCTCATGAATGGATTAATGCTCATCTTGTGAAATGGGTTTGGTCTCACAGAAGTAGATTAATTCCTGCAAGAGTGGGTTGCCATAACAGAGTGAGCCTGGCCCTCTCATTCTCTCATTTCCTGCCTTGCTGTGTGACCTTCCTCTCTTGCTTGCATTCCTGGCATCTGATGCGATCTGCCCTGAGGCTCTTACCAGCAGCCGGCACTGGCACCATGCTTTGGACCTCCACAACAGTGAGCTAAATAAACATCTTTTCTTATAAAGTACTCAGCCGCAGGTATCTTGTTGTAGCAACACAAAATGGACTAAGACACCCTTTAAGACTCAAACTTATCTTTTTCTACTTTAGTTTTAATTAGAGGTTTGCTATGAGGTACAGGGTGTTTGTCCTGATTGATGAAGCTCCTGTTTGTTTCCCAGCCAGTTTGGTGTTTATGTGTACACTCTGTTCAAAACCTTGGGCAGAGGAAGAGATGAACAGCACCCCCAAAATCCCTGATACATGGCATATAGTCGCTGCTGATAGTATCATGTGTGTATATGTGTGTAAAACATGTAATCATGGGTGAATCTGGACCCCAAAGGTTTTTGAAAGAGATAATTGGATAGGGAATTTGAATGAGCTTGAAGCAGTTGAAGTAGGATTGGGTTGTTGATGAGACACTATTTAAAAGTGAATAACTCAGATTTTGAGAAACAGATTGATGTTAGACTATGATCTGATTGTTTTTGCTGGGGTTAAGAGGTATTATGGATTGAATTGTGTTTCCCTCAAAATTTATGTTGACTTCCTAAAACCCAGTACCTCAGAGGGTGACCTTATATGGAAATAGGGTCTTTACAGAGGAGATCAAGTTAAAATGAGGGTATTAGGGTGGCCTCTGAGCCAATATGACTGATTTTCTTACAAAATGGGGAAATTTGGACACAGAGACAGACATGCATGGAAGGAACATGATTTAGAGTCATGTGACAATGGAGTAAAGGTTGGTGTGATGCATCTATAAGCCAGGAAATGCCTGAGATTACTGCCACACTACCAGAATCTAGGACATAGTCCTGGAACAGACTGTCCATCACGGTTCTCAGAAGGAACTTGAACTTCTAGCCTCTTGAACTGTGAGACAATAGATTTGTTTTTTAAACCACCTAGTTTGTGGTACTTTGTTATGGTAACCCTGACAAATGATGACAGATGACACTGCTGAGGGTGGGGGTGTGGCTTCCTAACAGGGAATGGAATTCTTTTTTTTTTTTGTGGTACTGGGATTGAACCCACAGCCATTCTACTTATGAGCTACACCCACATCCCTATTTTATTTTGAAACAGGGTTTCACTCAGTTGCAGAGGGCCTTGCTAAATTGCTGAAACTGGCCTCAAATATGTGAGCTTCCTGTCTCAGCCTCCCAATTACTGGTATTACAAGTGTGCGCTACCACGACTAGCTAAGGGAATGAAATTCTTAGGGGGCATTACTCTTGGAGCAGAAAGTGAGGTGAGCCTTTGAGCTGTTGGATGGTTCTTGCATTCTCTGTGGCCTGGGAAGCCTGAAGTGCTTCCACTTGGGGTGGAGGCCTTCAAGCTTCTCTAATCACAGGGAGGCCAGGCAGAGCCTTGGAGAATGGGGGGGGGAATAGTCACATACAGATGCACTTGGACTTGCCATGGGTTCTATCGGGTAAACTCATCACTGGATAAAAATACCATCAAGTGGAGAATGCATTTAATATGGCTATCCTACTGAACATCCTAGCGTGGCCTAGACTGCCTTACATGTGCTCAGAACACTTATATTAGCCTACAGTTGAGCACTGGGAGAGAAAGGATAGTACTCTCTCTAGTACTATACTAGGATAGTATATCACTAGTCTGGGAAAAGATCAAAATTTAAAATTTGAAATATGGTTTCTACTGAATGCATATCACTTCACACCACAGTAAAGTTGAAAAATCCCAAGTTAGCCATTATTAAATTGAGGACTATCTGTATTATTTTCTGTGCTGTATTTCCTTTCTATTATTCCTGAACCTTCAGGAAAATCTCACTAAAAGTTCATAGTTCAGTATCTGATGTACTGTGAGGAACGATGTTCCACAATTTAGATGAATTAGACAAGAAATCAACAGAAGGAACCAGAAGGGTCACCAGGACATGGCAGAGCTGGCCATGATAGGCTCAGCCATCCTGAGGTGGTGTTGAACAGAGGAATCTGAGGGGCAGGTTCCTGGCTCACTGGAGGTGGACTTTAGAGAAATGCTAAAAATATCTGGGGGACTCCTTGGGAATGGTTAATTGGGTGATTCACAGCAATCAATATTCCTACATTTAAAGTGTATACAACTTGAGACTTTTCTTACTGAATTAAATGAGGTTGCTCAGATGATGTCTAAGGACATTTCCAGGCTTAAAATTCTATCATTCTAATTAAACAAAAATGCCAGCGAGCAGTGAATAGCTGTCAAAGTCATGTGCTTTTGTCTGCAGGGGAGGGAAAGCTGCCTCTGGACCCTCGGGCTAGGCAGCCGTAGCCAATATAGGGCTGCTGTTCAGAAGGAGGAATATACTGACAGCTGTAAGAAGTGACAGCTAGTAGCATATGGAGAAGGCATAATTTTCTCATCTGAAAAATCCATGGGGGATGGTGGTAGGGAGATAGGTGATTTCCAAGATTCTCTCCTGCACTGCAATTCCATGATTCTGGGAAAACAGAGGGACTAGTAAGTATCAGGACAGCAATCTGGGACTATTTAGTTTTAGGACACACCACCCACACATCTCAAGATCCCCAAAGGAGTACAAATTAAAGCCCAATTCGTAGAAGTAAAGCAGCCTTTATTGAGCATCCTCTGTAAGACAGGTATATGGAGGTGAACAGAGTGGACACGGTTCGGTTTCTGACCTCATGCCTCTTATAGTCTAGTAGGAGAGACATATTAGACACAAGTAAGTACAAACTGTGAACAGTGCTCACGTTTTCTCAAACTGTGAGAAGGAAGAACTAACAGAAACCTACTTTACACCGGTTGACTATGTCAGTTTCGTAAGGCTTGCCATAACAAATTACCAACAAATCTGTGTCTTAACACAACAGAAATGTATCCTCTCACCGTCTGGTGGCCAGAAGCCTGGAATTAATGTCAGCAGGATGGTGCTTCCTTGAAGATATTAGGGGAGGATCCTTCCTTGCCTCTCTCTCAGCCGCCAGAGGTTGCTGAAAATTCTTGGTGTTCCTTGGTTTGGAGCTGTGTCACTCCAATTTCTGTCTCTGTCTTCACATGGTCATCTTCCCTCTGGGTGTGTCTATGGGTCTCCAAATCTCCCTCTCCTCTTAAGGATGTGAGCCGTTGGATTTGGGCACTCTATCCTAGCATGACTTTTCAACTTGAGAAGACCCTGTGTCCAAATAAAGTTGGATTCCCAAGTATCCAGGGTTAGGAGTTCAGCATATCCTTTGGGCAACGCAGTTCAACCCACTATAGGAATCATGGATGTTTTCCTGGAGGAGGTAAGATCTTTAAGTTGAGATCTGATAGAAGAATAGGGTCAGCTGGCCAAAGAGCCAGGCAAAGAACATTCCAGGAAAAAGTAAAACCTGCAACAGGACTGTGATGGGAAGGAGCTTGCATGTGTGAGTGAAAGAGAGCCCAGCTAGGGAAGGTGGAGTGAAATGAAGGAGAGATGGGACCCAGGCAGAGTCTCACAGGCCAAGGAGTTCAGAGTTTATTCTAAGAGGTTAAGAAGCCATTGAAGGGATTCAAAGAAGGTAGGGTCATGAGAAGGCAGAGAGGGGCCTGAAGCAATGAAGCTCTCTGGAACATGGAGTGGGGCCAGGAGGGTTGGGGATAGGGAAGCAGCATGTCCCTGCAGCTATTGAGGTGGCAAGTGGGATATTATCCTAGTGGCCAGTGATTGGAGAGAAATGAACGATTTCCTGGAATATTAGGAGACTAATCATCAGGCCTGCTTTGGACTGGTTTATTTCTAATATAGGTCTTGAACCAGAGGCATGAAGTGGTAGTTCTGGAGCTTGCCCAAGGTTTAACTTCAGAGATCAGTTTCACTTCAATGAATTCAGTAGTATCCACATAAGAGCCAAAGTCCAATGCCTTTGTCTAGGTGATGACCAAAGATAGCCCTCGGTTTAGCTGTGACTTGATGGAGACAGCTTTGGTTTGTTCTGCATGGTATTTTAATAATAGGGACAGGTCACATAGAAACCTAGATTCCTAGCTGCTCTTGCAAAGTTGGAAAAGCTGGCAATAGTGAGGACTGCAATCTTGCTTGGCCCCAGTTACCTAGAACTGAGTGGCAGCTTCCCCTTTCCAAAGATAACACACTTTCCAGTTGGTTAGTCTGCACTCCTTCCCCTTGTTCTACACTCAAGAACTTCCCTCATTTACCATAGCCTGCCTGGTTCCTCTGGAGCTTGGGTTAGCGTCTCTGCCTAGCTATCATAAGCAGAGTGGTTTTCCTTTGTGTGAATCCTCTGCATATTCCTTTGTGAGCTTGTGTGGCAGTGAATGGGTCCTTGAGTATTTGAGACTCAGAGTAAATGTCTTTCTCTCTGGAGGTTTTATAAACTTGAATCAGAAGTATGACAAATCCCAAAGGTGTTCTGTGTAATTCCCACGGAGAGGGTCAAGTACTCAATTCAATAGTTCTCTTGCTTCTTTTTAGTCCTTCCCCCTGGAACTATCTGCACTAAGTCTTGGCAGCCTTTCTAATAACTGAGGATTGTATTATATGCACATTATAGTCTGTTAAAGAAACAGGCAAGTGTATAATACATTTCTGGGGGATTCTCACAAACATGATGTTATCTTTAAAAAAATAAAGCTTGCATTAAACTCCAGTGTTCAGGGAATTTTAATCTTTGTAGGAAACTAGAAATTTCCTAGAATCATTGGGAAGATAAGGTCCTTCAGTAATTATAAATACCTTGAAAAATTGATTTGGATATTTTCTCCATGAACTGATCTCTAAATTATGAAGCCACGAGGAACTGTAAGTTGCAGAAAACTTCAGCTATGGGAACAAATGTCTTCTTAGCAAAGGCTACCCAAAGCATAATACTTATTTCTTTAGATATATGACTAAGTGAAATAATTTCTTACTTAGCTTTTTAGAAGCATACTGGCTGCATATCTAAGTGAGGTTTTATTTACAGGCAAACAGCTAAGAGGAAATTTTTGTTTCTTCTCCTCATAGTTACTAGGATAGTCACAGAAAAAAATTGCTATTTCTACTTACACATTATTTAAACAACAATGAAATATTTATGAGCAGCAAGACAAAAGGCAGATTACTGTTTAGACTTCCAGAACTTTACTGAGTTTTAGTCCCTGTACTTTTGGCCTGATCATTTGGTGTGAAGCCATAAAACAGGACAAAATATACCAAAAACTTGTGGCAGATTATTCCTAGTTGTAATTTGCCTTGAATTGAGCCCAGTATTGGGCCCAGTATTGAGGTGACAATGGTGTTTTTAAAAATATATACTTTTCAGCCGGGCGTGGTGGCGCACGCTTGTAATCCCAGTACTTTGGGAGGCGGAGACCAGAGGATCGGGTTCGCCGTCAGCCTCAGCTCTCTCTCTCTCTCTCTCTCTCTCTCTCTTTCCTTAGTGAGGCCCTCCGCAACTTCGCGAGACCCGGTTTCAAAATAAAGTATAAAAAATAGGGCCGGGGGCGTAGCACGGAGGTAGAACGCCCCTGCGTTCAATCCCCGGTACCGCAAAAAAAAAAAAATATATATATATATATATATATACTTTTATTGGTGCATTATAATTATACATCATAGTTAGGTTCAGAGTGATAGAAACATACTTGCACACAGCACTTACTGTAGTTCCCTCCGGATCCTACCCTGCTCTTGCCCTCTCTGTACATGTTATTGTGATTGATAGTGATACCTTCATATATGGACATAGCATTATTTGAACTGTTCCCTTCCTTGATCCTCCTTTTGCCCCACCCCATCTGTCTTCCCCAATCCCTTTCCACTCTTCTACTAGTCTCTCTCCTCATTTATCTGAATTCCTTTTTGTTTCCTATTGTCTTTCTAGCTTCCACAGATGAGAAAACATACGACCTTTGGCTTTCTGAGACTAGAATAATATTCTCTAGTTCCATCCATTTTCCTGCAAATGACATAATGTTGTTCTTCTTTACGGCTGAGTAAAATTCCATTGGGTGTATAGACCACATTTTCTTTATCCATTCATCTGTTGATGGACACCTAGGTTGGTTCCATAATTTGGCTCTTGTTGATATGCAGATATACATTAATAAAACTACTTTTCTGCTTTTCCATCAAAACACCATTGTCCCTTCAAAGCACCATTGTCCCTGAAGAAGGACAACACTGTCTTGATGGAAAAGCAGGAATATAGTCTTGTTAATGTGTATGCTTCATTTTTCTTTTAAAGAACTCAATAGTATTAGTACTGGAGAATAGGATTCTCTTATTGGAGTTTCCTATGCTTCTCAAGGAATAAAATGGGGAGAAGTTGGGGATGAGATGATTGACCATCAGCTTATCCAAGTTTCTGTCATTCTGTGGAATTCAACAAATTTTTGCCAATGTCTTTCAGTCTGACTTTGGTCATAATGAAACAGCTTTCCTTTCTTTAATATAATGCTCAAGTTTTATTATACTAAATAAGTATATACATAGATAAATAAACACATACCAGCTATCAGGAAAACTGGCTGCATCCCAGAAATATGTCTTAGTCCATTTTCTGTTGCTATAACTGAATCCTGCAGACTTGGTTCTTTATAATGAATATTTATTCAGCTTATGATTCTGGAGGCTGGGAGGTCCAAGGTCAAGGGACCACATCTGGCGATGTACTCCTTGCTGGTGGAGACTCTCTGCAGAGTCCCAAGGCTGCATAAGGCATAATATGGATATAAAACAGAGTCAAACTGACTTTTATGACAGACTCACTCCCAAGATAACACATTAATCCACAAATGGATTAATCTATTCATGAGGGCAGAGCCATCATAACTTAACCATCTCTTAAAGTTCTCACCTGATCCCACCTCTTAATACCTCATGATGAGGATTAAATCTCAACATGTCATAAAATTGGATGTCCAAGAATCGATTTTATAATGGAGTCAACTAATCAGTGAAGGTTTCATCTCTGGTTTGTCAGAGCGCAAGAACATTCTAATCCTCGTTGGCAAGAATCCAGGGTAACAGGGCATCTGAATCAAATGATCCACTCCCGGTCATCATAGGTTCCCTTTCCTGCCTGTGGTATCCTTGCTGAAGTACAGACACTTTCTACAGCATGATTTATTGGTCTTTCCAAATTTTGACTACTCCATCTGCACCCTGGAGGGCCCAAGGAGGTGATTTTGTGGAAAAATGCTCCTCCCTGCGAGAAAGTTGATGCTCTGGGCGAGCTGCTAGGGCCTGGTTAAAGGATGGATTTCCTGTTGTCTGATGTTCTGCATCACTACAAACTTAACTGAACAAGCAATACCATTGATTTCCTCTTGGCCCCTCCCCACTGGTTACAGAATACAGTTGGAAATTCTTTACTCAAACCAACTACCGTCATGTTGGAGCAACCGATTAGGGGTGGAGGGAGGAAAGTGATGGTGAGTGAAATGAGCATTTTTCTTTTTCACCACTGAAGACAAATAGCATTTATCTGCACTTGGCAATGTAGATGTCTAAATGTGTTGGATTGTTAAGTGATGTTTTGGGATGCTGGGAAAGCCTAGTAAATGAGCCTCTCGTTGATTTTCCTCTCCATTAATCAAAAATAGAAATGCTTGCCTGCTTGCCTGAAAGTATTAACATTATACTGTTGCCCCATTATTGAGCATTGCTCCAAGGCCATTAAGAAATAATTGGAAAATGGGTGCTCATCCCCCAATATAGGGGAACAATACTGCTCAAATGTGTATTTATTGTGATCCTTTTTTTTTGGTATCTCCCACACTGCCCAGTATTTTGAGAGTATAAAAGAACAGTGTCCTTTTCTTTTGATGATATGAGTAGTATTTTCAATTTTTTTTTTTACTGTTTGTCAACATTCTCAAAAAAATTAGCAAATAACATGAGCTGGGATATAATTTACTTCTTAATGGGTGATATAAGTTGTTTAATTCATAAAAGAGAAAGTTCACTGTAGGCCCACATAGTTGGAAACACCCTATTTTTCCTCTGGAATTTTTTCCTCCTCTTTGCCACATGCTCATTCTCTGTGCTCTGATGATATGCTGGGCACATTTCATCTCTTTACTTGCCACATTTTATTATGATTATAACTCAGGTAACTGGGTACCTTGGTTTCCCCAGCACAGTTCTGGCTTATGACTATTATCCCAGGATCATTATTAACGGTTCCCCCTTTAACTCTCAAAAGTGTCCCAGAATAGATGATAAATATAATTATAATTTGAACATAAACTGAGGACCATGTAGCCCAGGTTTCAATCTTATAACCAAAAGTAGTAATTTTTCTTGTGACTCAGGAAGAACATGAAAGGCGATCTAATTTATAATACACAGTGATGCTCTTCAGAAATCTATTCTTTTCCCCAAGTGCCCCGAGAGCTGCGGCTACTGGAAAGACTTTCAAACACAGCACCCCTAACTTTCCAGACACCCAGCCCACAACTCCTGTCTGTATTGCTTTTCTTAACCCCTCTTTGTCTATGTGCCTCCTCTTTCCTTTATCCACACTCTTAACTCTGCTTTACAAACCAGCCTGGCTTTGGAAAGAAAAGACTCTAAACTGGCTAGACAAAATTGCTCTGAGTGGGTTAGAAATGGGATGAGGAAAGGCTGGGAACTCTCACTGGTGACTAAGTGTTGTCTCTGTTGTAAGTTACCTGGAAGGTGGACTGAGAGTCTGTCTCAGTGTGCAGCATGGTGCTTGGCACAAAGAGACACTAAAAAGTGTGAAGGAATGAAAGTGAATTAAGGAGGACTTCGACCTGGATTTCAAGGAAGAACAAAGTTTGAGTGTGTAGAGAGGCAGTTTGAGGGCATTCCAGGAAAAGAAGAATCAAGGTGTGTGTAGCTGTGGGTTCATTTGTATGTAGTAAGATAGGTGTGAGGGTGGGGGATGATGAGGGGGCGAGAGAGATGGCAGTTGGAGCCTCTCAGTGGGCAAATGTGTAGAATCTATTCTCCATTTAACAGCAGATTACTAGTAGAAGTCATCTAATGACTTCTAAAAGTGCAATCTGCTCATGAAGGGCTCTCAAATTGTAGAAGAGGACTATGTAGTGGAGAACCAGGGTAGATCCATGAAGTAGGGAGAGACTGGTAGAAGCAATATTTTAAATAGATTAATTTGCCAACTTTGAGGTAGTTAGCTTCTTGATACATTGGATAACATTGTGATAAAGAACATATAGTTTGTTGAAGGAACTTCATAAATGGTAGCTAACACCATCACTGCCACTACCATCATTGTTTCTACCACCATCATTACCACTATCATCATCACAAACATCATTATCACCACCACCATCATCACTACCATCACATCATCTTCAACCATCATCACCATCATCACCATCACCATGATCATCACCACCATCACCATCATCATAACCACCACCACCACTATGATCATCACAACCATCATAATCATCACCACTACCACCACCATCATAATTATCATCACCACTACCACCATCATAATCATCATCAGCACCACCACCATAATTATCACCACCATTGTCATTATCACCACTACCATGATCATCACCACCATCACCATCATCACCACCATGATCATCACCCTCAGCACCACCATCACTACCATCATCATCATCATCCTTATTACTATGATCATTTTTATTATTGGGGAAGTCTTGAGACAGGGTGATAAACTGGTAAGTTGTTTAAGGGAGGTATTGTGGATGCTGATTTCAGCTCAAAATGCTTAGTCATGAACTAGATTATCTCATGAGGAAGTCAGCTCCCTCATGTTGGGAGAGGCAAACAGAATCTGGATGATCACTTACCAGGGCTATAATAGGTGCTTTAATAAATACATGGAAGAGAAGATTCATTTACGCTGAGTTACTAACTGGAAGATGCAAGGACTTGAAGACTTTCAGAGGATGGACTAAGTTGGGTTGGAATGGCAATAAAGTGTCATGGTCTATACCAGTGGTTCTCATCTGAGGGTGTTTTGCCCCTTAGAGAACACTCGGTAATGTCTGGAGATGTTTTTGGTTGTCACGACTGGGGGGAAATTGTTACTGGCCAATAGTCTGCTAATTGTCTTACATTGGAGAGGACAAGCCCCCACCACAAAAAATTGTTCAGCTCCAAATGTTGATAGTGGCGAGGTTGCAAAATGCTGCTCTGTTCTTAACAATTTCATTGTCTTCTTCTGTTGAACAGTGAAGAGAGTTGCTGGGTGGATAAATATTGACTCACATTCACCAGGTAGTATTTTTCCTAAGCAATGAGCCAGAAGTACTGCCAAATATGCACTTTACAATGTGGTTTTCATACACATCTAAAACATTCTTCTTTTTTCTTCAAAGCTTCTTTGAAGTCAGTAAAAATGGTGAAGAAATGCAGTGGGTAGTGAGGACAAACTCACTCTTCAAACTTGTTTGAAACCTAATTCTGGCTGCTATCCAGTAGGCTCTATAGTGTGTAGTCTTTCTTGTATTCACTCTACTTCCTGATGGGTAACTGACTTCCTTGAAGGCTGAGGTTGCATAAAAAAGATTCAAGTTTCACAGATTTTTCTCTGTAATCTGGCTGATTTCCTCTATTTGTACATGGTTTATGAATAGTTAGAGTGACCATATATCTAGGTTTGCCTGAAATAGTCATGGTTGACCCCATATCATGCCAGGGTGATTAGTAATAGTGCCTCCTTTTACCATCAAACATGTGCTGGTTTAAATAGTAGATTATATGGCTATCCTTACTATTAATTGGCCCTTAGATATATTGATGATACATTCACACCATTTTAAAGAATATCTGTAACCTAAGTGATATCTGTTTATTAATGACTCCCCAGTAGTATCTAATTAGATTCATTATCATCACCATCATCAGTAAAGCACATTTGAACAACTTGTCCAAAATAGGGATAACTCGTGTCACTCAAGCCACATGCTGACCCATTTCCTTTTGTGATCCACAAGCCACATTTGTGACTTGCTTGTGTAGGCAATAGAGATTGAATCTGTGATCACAGATAAAAGTAAATAACTGCATAGAACCTTGTTGACCACTCTCTGATCCATTGCCCAGTCCAGTAATGCATTTTCTGGAGACAAATACTCTT
This sequence comes from Glis glis, assembly GCA_004027185.1. Lineage (NCBI taxonomy): Eukaryota > Metazoa > Chordata > Mammalia > Rodentia > Gliridae > Glis > Glis glis. The sequence goes on along the minus strand of PVJS01000848.1, from coordinate 22,979 downwards.
CTCTAATCTTTCATACAAAAGCTTTCGAGAGCATGACCAGTTCTGTATTAAAATTTACATCCTATTTTGTCTTTTCTATCTGCGTCTCAACTCCACTTCTGAAACCACTGCCCTTTTGTCACCTCTGACTCCCAAAGAGATGATTTTGAAACAGTTTCATTGGTTTCCTGAAGGACATAAAAATGATAGATCTGATTAGGTGAATCTGTATTTTACAAATACGATGTATGGAGTCTGAGCATTGAATACTTTTAACAGAGAATTATACGTATACTATGAAGCTTTCTGGCCATAAAGACCCAAACTACCTTCTATTTGCCTAAATTATGTTTTTCTCTTGCATTGTATTGTTCTCTATTGTACTCTTTCAGCTCTTTGGGGGAGTTGTTTGTTCAGCAGGTGCTATGTATAGTAAATGGCTATATGCATTTATGTTTCTTTATAAGTAATGAACAATTCTGCATTCACGGACACTTTGATAGCCTCAGTGATAATATATATCCTTTATTTTAGAGGAAAAAATGTACGTAAGAGTTTTACCTTGCTTCAGCAAATAACACATAGCAGGTAAGCACATGACCTTATTTTCCTTATTCTTTGAAATGAGTGTAGCAGTTCATGACATCACTCATAAAATATGCTGGTTGCTTAGAATGCAAAAAAAAAAAAGACAAAAACACACAATGCTCATTGTACTTGATCCCAGAAGTCATCATATTTTCTCTTCCCAATTAACTCCCCAAATTTGGAGTTTACAGGTTAGATAATTAAGAGGCTCTCTTCCTATTTCTTCTCTTCTACTTATCTGCTTACTATGCAACAGCACATGTATAATCAAAAGCATGCGCTTGAGAGTCAGCCTTGAGTAAGAAGATAGGACCCTTCACTTATCAGCTGTGTGATCTCAGGCAAGTTAACTAATCTTTCTGGGCCTCATTTGCCTAGTATGCTTTATGGGGATAACAGAGCTTGTCTGATAAAGTCATTGTGGGGTTAAAATGAGATAGTCTATCTAGATCTGTAGTACCTGGAACAGAGTAACCCCAAATAAGACAGCAATTCTCCTTTGTAGGTCTTTCCACATATCTACCATTACACATTCCATAAACACAACTGTCTTCATCTGTTCAAATGCCTGTCCTTGTTACTAGATGAGCACATCAAGGGAAGGGTAAAGGTTTATTTATCCCAATAGCTCCAAATTTGAGCTAAGCAAATATTAAGCATCCAATACATATTTTCTTTTTTTTTTTGGTACTGGGGATTGAACCCAGGGGCATTCTACCTCTGAGCTCCACCCCAGCCCTATTTTATTTTTATTTTGAAACAGAGTCTTGCTAGGTTGATGAAAGTCTCACTAGTTGCTGAGGCTGTCCTTGAACCTGCAATCCTCCTGCCTCTGCCTCCCAACTACTGGGATTACAGGGTTACACCACCACGCCGGCCCAATACATATTTTCTGAATCAATAAATCAATGGATAAATTTGGCAGTTTCCAAGGGTGGCAATTTATTGTTAGTTTCTCTCCCTACCCTTTGATAGTGCCTTCTGAAAATTCTGAGTTTTGAAATGTTCAGTGTCTCCCATTGACCTCAGTAGCAATGCTTGATTTGAATTTGGGGACAACTGTCTCTATTCCCCTAGCACCAGAGGTGATCTGTTGTTGTGGCGTAGATGCTGTGGGTGGCCTGCCCACATCAACTGCCATGAGTGTTGGTTAACTTGAAACTCACAGCCAGAACCTTTTGGAAATTTCCCCTCCATTAACAGGAGCCTCTTGTCCATAGACTTTGGAAGATTATATCCACCTCCCAGTCAGGTAACTTGCTGATGACAGGTGGCCAATGAATGACTGATACAGGAGTACAAATGCCTAGCTCTTTTGGGACCATACTAATACTAAAACCAAATCACACTGATAGTATTGTGGAACCGTCAATGAAGAGGGTGTCAATAATGGGTCTGTGTGATTCACCCTCAATCCATGCACACATAGGAGGCAAAATCAAGACTTTGTTACAGGCCTTATAAAAGCTCCATTTGACTTAAGTCTTCAGACCCCATTGTAACATTTGGCAGTTTTCCTCCCTTTTTTTGGTACTTTGTTCACATTTGGAAAATATAGGTCATATTTTGAAGGTTATTACACTTATCCAGACTTAACACTTTATAGCAAAGGGTCAAAATGAGTTTCTTATGAATGTTTAATAATTTTGACATTTTTATCTATTTGTTTATTTTTATACATTTATTGGTGCATTAGAGTTTCACATCTTTACGTAGTTCATAGTGATAGTGACATGCATGCACACAGCACTTGGTGAACTTTTCCCTGGCTCCCTCCCCACTCCCACCTTCCCATACATGATATTGAGATTGGTATTGATAATTTCACATATGTACATAATGTCAATGGAAGTGTTTCCTTCATTAATCATCCCTCCCTCCCTCCCTCCCTCCCCTAGACCACCTCCCTTGTTCTACTGGGGATTCTCCTCCATTATCTAAAGTCCCTGTTGTATCCTGATTACTCCCTAGCTTCCACATATGAGAGAAAACATATGATCCTTCGCTTTTGGTAACTGGCTAATCTCACTTAACATAATGTTCTCCAGGTCCATCCATTTTCCTGAGAATGACATGCTTTTGTTCTTCTTTATTGCTGAGTAGAATTCCATTGTGTGTATATTCTATAATTTTGTAACCCATTATTCTGTTGATGGACACCTAGGTTGGTTCCATGAGTTGACTATTGTAAATTGTGTTGCTACAAACATGGATATGCATGTATCACTATAAATATTCTGATTTCAGTCCTTTTGGAAAGATACTCAGGAGTGGTATAGCTGGATCATATGGTGGATCCATTCCCTGTTTTCTGAGGAATCTCCACACTTATCTCCATTGTGGCTGCACTAATTTCCAATCCTACAAATAGTGTAGAAGAGTTCCTATTTCCCCATATCCTCGCCAGCATTTATTGTTTGAATTCTTGATGATTGTCTATCTAATTGGAGCTAGGTGGAATCTCAGTGTAGTTTTGATTTTCATCTCCCTGATTGCTAATGATGTTGAACATTTTTTCATATAATAACTGGCCATTTGTATTTCTTCTTTTGTGAAGTGTCTATTTAGTTAGATTGCCCATCTCTTGATAGGGTTATATTTTTTTACCATTATGTCTTTTAAGTACTTGTATATTCTACATATTAGTTCTCTATCAAAGGAGTAGTTTGCAAAGATCTTCTCTCCCATTCTGTAAGCTCTCTTTAGATTCTTGATGGTTTCCTTTGACGAACAGAAGATTTTTAGTTTAATGCAATCCCACTTATTAATTCTCATTTTAACTTTTTGTGCCTTGGGGGGTTTTGTTTAGGAAGTATCTACCTGTGCCTATATGTTGGAGTGTTGGACCTTGCCCTCTTCTAGTAATTTCAAAGTCTCTGCTCTAATTTCTAGGTCTTTGATCCATTTTGAGTCAACTCTTGTGCAGGGTGAGAAGTAGAGGCAGGGATTTAATTCAATTTTTCTACAAACGGATAACCAGTTTTCCCAACACCGTTTGTTGACAAGGTTGTCTTCTCCAATGTATGTTTTTGGCACCTCTGTCAAAAATCAGTTGGCTAAATATGTGGATTTGTTTCTGTATCTTCTATTCTGTTCCATTGGTCTATGTATCTGTTTGTGTGCCAATACCATGCTGTTTTTATTACTATGGCTCTCTAGTATAATTTGAAGTCAGTTACTGTCATAACTCCTAGAGGGTTCTTATTGCTGAGAATTGCTTATTGCTGAGAATTTGACTAATCTGGGTCTTTTGTTTTACCATATGAAATTTAGGACTGATTTTTCTAGGTCTGTGAAGAATGACATTGGTATTTTGATAGGGATTGCACTGAGTCTGTAGATCACTTTTGGTAAGACGACCGTTTTGATAATATTTATTCTGCCTATGCAAGAGCATGGGAGATCTTTCCATCTTCTAAGACCTTCAATTTTTTTCTTTAGTGTTTTATAATTTTCATTGTGGAGGTCTTTTAACTCCTTGATTAGATTTATTCCTAGGTATTTTATTGTTTTTGAGGTTATTGTGAATGGAATTTTTTTCCGGATTTCTTTATCAATGGATTTATGGTTGGCATATAGAAAAGCTACTGGTTTTTTAAAGATTGATTTTGTATCTGGTGCTTTGCTGAATTTGTTAATCAGCTCTAGAAGTCTTTTTGTTGAGCGTTTTGGGTCTTCTAAGTATAGGATCACATCATCTGTAAATAGAGATCATTTCAGTTCTTCTTTTCCTGTTTGTATTCCTTTGATTTCCTTCTCTCGCCTTATCACTCTGACAGATTCTCAAGTACTATATTGGAAAGGAGTGATGATAGTGGGCATAATTGTTTTGTTCCTGATTTTAAAGGGAATTCTCACAGTTTTCCCCCATTCAATATGATGTTGGCTTTGGGTTTATTGTATATTGCATTTATGATGTTGCAATTTTTGTCCTTAGTTCTATTTATTTGGTGGATAACATGTATTGATTTGCATATGTTGAACCAGCCTGCATCCCTGGAATGAAACCAACTTAGTCATGGTATACAATTTTCTTGATATAGTTCTGAATATATATCAAATGTATATCACTAGTATTTTGTTTAGAATTTTTGCACCTATGTTCATCAAGGATATTGCTCTGTAATTTTCTTTTCTTGAGGTATCATTATTCTGTTTTGGTATTAAGGTGATACTGGCCTCATAGAAGGAGTTTGGAAGAGTTCTATCTCTTTCTATTTCATGGAATAATTTGTGAAGTATTTGGTTTAGTTCTATAAAGTTTTTGTAGAATTCAGCTGGGAATACGTCTGGACCTGGACTTTTCTTTGAAGGCTTTTTATTGTTGTTTCTATCTCTTTGCTTGCTATTGGTTGGTTTAGGTTTTGTATATCCTTTTGGTTCAATTTAGGTAGTCTGTATACATTTAGAAATCTGTTAATTTATTCTATGTTTTCAGTTTATTGCAGTATGAAGTTTCAAAATAGTTTCTGATGATCCTCTGGATTTTCCCATTGTCTGTGGTGATGTCTCCTTTTTCATTTCTTATTTTAATAATTTGGGTCGATTCTCTCTTTTTTTTTGGTTAGGTTGGTCAAGGGTTTGCCAATTTTTTTTATCTTTTCAAAGAACCAGCTGTGTGTTATGTTGATATTTTGTATTTTTTTGTTGTTCTCTATCTCATTGATTTCTGCTCTGATTTTAATTATTTCCTGCCTTCTACTGGCTGTGGAATTAGTCTGCTCCTATTTTTTGAGGGCCTTGAGTTGTGTCATTTTATTATTTATTTGTTGACTTTCTCTTTTTCTTATGTGGGCACTCAGTACTATAACTTTTCCTCTTAAAACTGCCTTCAATGTGCCCCATAGATTTTTGGTACGTCGTGTCTCTATTTTCATTTAATTCTAGGAATTTTTTAATTTATACCCTTATTTCTTCTATGATCCAGTCCCCATTCAAATGTGTATCATTCAATCTCCATGTATTTATGTAATTCCTTTTGATGTTCCTGTTGTTGATTTCTACTTCTATTCCATTATGATCTGAAAAGATGCAAGGACTTATATTACATTTTTTGAATTTGCTGGTATTGCTTTGTGGCCCAGAATATGCTCTAATTTGGAAAAGGTTTCATGAGCAGCTGAGAAGAATGTGTATTCAACTGCTGTTAGTTGGAATATTCTATATATGTCTATTAGGTTCATTTAATTTATAGTGTTCGTTAGGTCTAGAGAATGTTTACTGATCTTTTGTCAGGAAAATTGATCTAGCAGTGTGAGAGGTGTGTTGAAATCTCCCCAAATTATTGTATTGGGTCTATCTGAGACCTAATGTCCTGAAGAGTTTGTTGTATAAAAGTGGGTGCACACACATTTGGGGCATAAATATTTATGATCACTATATCTTCTTGTTGGATTGTTCCTTTTAGTCGGAAGTGACTCACTTTGTCTTTTCTGATGTTTTGGCTTAAAGTCTGCTTTGTTGGATATGAGCATTGTCACCCCTGCTTGTTTTTGGTCTCCATTTGCGTGGAATATCTTTTTACATCTTTTCACCTTTAACCTATGGATATTTTTGCTTCTAAGATGAGTTTCTTGTAGGCAGCATATAGTTGGATTATGTTCTTTAATCCACCTTGCCAATCTATGTCTTTTAATTGGGAAATTTAGACCTTTGACATTCAATGTCATAACTGATAGTTTTTGTTTCCTGTCATTTTAAGTTATATTTTATGTTTGATATGGTGTTATTTCACCTTCACTTAGTTTCCTATCTGGTGGAATTTGCCTCTTCTCTGGTTCTGGTATTTATCTCTTTTTCCTTCTTTGTGCTTTTCTTTAAGTATTTTCTCTAGTGCTGGCTTGGCAGTCATGAATTCTTTTAGTTTCTGCTTTTCTCAGAAGGTTTTTATTTCTCTGTCAATTTTGAAAGATATCTTTGCTGGATATAGCAGTCTTGGTTGGAATTTGTTCTCTTTCAGAGTTTGGAGTACATCATACCAGTCTCTCCTGGCTTTCATGATTTGGGTTGAGAAGTCTGGAGTTATTCTTGTTTTGCCCCCTGCATGTCACACATTCTTTTGCTCTTTATGCATTTAAGATTCTCTCCTTGGCCTCTATGTTAGTCATTTTGATTATTATGTGGTGTGGTGAGGTTCTTCCTTGATCTTGTCTTATTTGGGTTCTGAATGTCTACTGTACTTGGATTTCCATCTCATTTATTATGTTTAGGAAATTCTCTGATTTACTATGTTTAGGAAGTATCTCTGGAAAGGTTTCTAACGCCCTTGGTTTGTGCTTCTAGACTGTCTTCAATGCTTATTATCTGTATGTTAGGTCATTTCATATTATTCCATATTTCTTGGACGTTTTGGTCATATTGTCATATTGTCTTCTCTATATTGTTGACTGTGCGGTCAGTTTTGAATGAGTTTTCTTACAGGAGTGAGATTCTATTTTCCATGTGGTCTAGTCTGCCAGAGGTGATTTCTATTGAGGTCTTTATTTCATTTATTGTCTCCTTTATTTCACTCAGATCCTCTTTTTTTGTTCTTACTTGGGGCCTCAATTTCTCTATTGATAAATTCTTTAATACCCTGTACACTTTCTCTGATTTCATTTCTAAGGCCTTGGATGATGTTGAAAATCAAAATTCTGAATTCTCCTTGCATTTTCTGCAGCTCAGTATTGGTGATCTCCCTTGTTGTTGAGTTGTGGGAGTTTATTGTTTTCTCATTGATCTTTATTCTCATGTTTTCAGCACTCTTAGGTTTGTATTTCTAATGTCTTGGCATCCTCTTCTTCTTGTGTGAGGGTCCCATGTCTTTTGTTATCCCTTTATAATAAGGCTGTGCTGGGGATATATATTTGCCTTAACAAGTCTGTCTCATATAATCCGACTTTTGAGTTAGTCCCCCAGAACCTCTTTAACAGGACATAATTCTTAGTCAGTGCAGGCAAGCAGAAGTTTCTGATTGGCTGCAGGCCTCTATGCTCTCTGAGCCAAAACTCAGTAGGGCCAGAGACTATAATGTTCTATTAAGAGCCTGTGGCCTGCTGGCTGAGATTTAATGCCCCAGGAACACCATTGCTGCTCTGCTGGTTGTGAACACGTGAAACCCTGCAGAGTGCTGTCCTCCAGCCTCCACAGTCACTAGGCACAAGCTCAGCATGGTCAGAGATTATGATGTTCCAAGCTTGTGACCTGGCTAGTTGAGCTTTGATGCTCCAGAGACACCACCACTGATGTTCTGGTTGTGATAATGTGGTGTGGAGCCCTGTCAGCTGTTGGTGTGCATGATCAGCAGGCACAAACTCTGTTGGCTGAGAGAGTGTTGTATTCCCAGCCTGGGGCATGGATGAGTGAAATTGCCTCAGAGACAGTGCTGCTGCTCTGCCAGCCATGATCAAATGAAACCCTGAAGGCCCCGGCCTCTCTGCTTTTAGAGCCCAAACTCCACCAGGGAAAGATTGTACTGTTCTGAGCCTGGAACTTGGGCGGCTGAGTTATTTAGTCCCAGGGACACTGCTGCTGTTCAATGCAGCTGGGATCACATGAGAACTTGCTGGCCACCAGCCTTGGTATTTGTGTGCCTAAACACCACCAGTAGAGAGTTTATAGCCTTCTGAGCCTTCAGCACAGTTGGCTGAGTTATTTCACCCCAAAGACACCACTGATGATGATACTGGGGTGACTGATGGATACCCTGCAGGGGTGGGGCAAACTGCGAACAGTAGGTCCCACTGAAGTGTTCCTAGGAACTGTCTGCTAGTTATGTTTCTGCTGTGTCTAACTGTAGCCCCTGCCCTGACCTCTGCACGGATGGTTTGCAAACTCACAGACCCACGTGTTTGATCCTTACTATACAAGTCCCTGCAGCTGCACAGGCTCCCACTGGGATAGTTTGTAAACTCATGGTCTTGACGAGCTCCATTGTAGCCAATCAGGTCCCTGCAGGAAGGGTCTGAAGTTTCTTGGTTCAGATGAGTTCAAATGCATCCATAGGTGTTAGCTGGGCAGTTTGGATGGGTGGTCTGGAGAATCATCAAGCGTGGAGAGAAGAAAGCGATTGCTTTTGTTGTTGGCTCTCTGAAATTACTGATTGGGCAAGATTAACTTCTTCTTTGCTGGAGTTGGTCTCTGAGAGTTGCCAGGTTCTGGCGACTGCCAGCTCCTGTGTGGGCTTGCCAAGATCAATTCTTGACATTTGACTGAGGAAAAGAATATTAACAAAATGCATCCCTGAAAACATAAAGCCAGGGTGCCAGGATGTTCTAATTGTATCACTGATGAAAGCCCAGGTTGACTTATTTGTAAACTGTTTTCCAGAATGGTTGGAATGTTCTGATAAGTTAGGAGGATAGCTGTCAGAACCTATTTTCCAAAGACTATATTCGAGTCTATCAAAACTAAACTAAATGTGCATTTCCCTCTGATGGCATCAACATTTTGCAGTGCTTCAAGTTGGAAATTATCAACACCTGTGTTCTTTTTTTTTTTGTGGTACCAGGGAGTGAACCCAGGGGCATTCTACCTCCGCGCTACACCCCCGGCCCTATTTTATTTTGAAACCAGGTCTCACGAAGTTGCAGAGGACCTCACTAAGTAGAGAGAGAGAGAGAGAGAGAGAGAGAGAGAGAGAGAGAGACAGGGAGAGAGAGAGAGAGAGAGAGAGAGAGAGAGAAAGAGAGAGAGCTTGGAGTCAATGCATGAATTGTGTTGGTCATTATGCACAATGACCAGTGGGTTCCATAAATGTGTCCTGTCACCACACACAGCATGACCACCCAGATCCTGTCTGTGGTGGTGCTGAAAATGATAATAGGGGCCATTTATTTTAATTCCTCTCTTTCATTTCCAAGGTGGAGAAACTGAGGACTGGGAGATGGAGTGACCCAAACTATTCTTTTTAAAAAATGTGTAATAGCTTCTTTCACTATATTATGGAGACCAGAAGGCTCCACATTACTCTTGCCAAGTTGTCTTGCACTGGTTGGGATATGAATCAGTCGGCGTGCCTAGTACAGGTAAAGGGCATGTGAAGGTATATTTTATCTGACCTCTGTAGTTCAGGGGGACACATTTTTCTTTATTGCAATGGCCCAAGAGATGAAAGGGAAGTACATGGTGACTTGACCCACTAGATGACTGGATCCTCACTGCACCCCTGTACTTTGGACTGGTTCTAGAAATCCTAGGGTCACCTACACCAACCCTGCTGCTCATAGGAATCCATATGATCCACCAAAGCTGAAAGTAGCTTGGGGTAGAGGGAGTAGTGTGTGTCTTGGGGCCTTGTCATGAACACCTGTGGGGTGTTGTGTTGATGTCAGATTGTCTCCTTCTTTCAGTCCTGAGGCAGAAGGCTACTGTATTTTTGAGGTCAGGACTTATGGAAGCAGTCAAGAGCTTGAATATTTATTGGTCCATCCATGAGGAAAATGGATATCTTAGAGATACTCCATACGGATGCTCAAACAAGTCTAACTACAGCTGTATGGGATTCAGATGACTCTGAGTTGGATCCAGAGAACAGTAGGGGCCTGGTTACAATGCCACATTGGACCTGTTTGCTCTCAGCCCACATCAATGGCCAAAATATTTTACAGTGCTTATATTCCATTAAAGTCAAGAGGGTGAAGAGTCAGGATAGTAAAAATGAATTCTGGGATAGGTCTGTGTTATGGTTTGGATATAGAATGTCACCTGAAGAGCACATGTATCATGGGGGTTCTACTCTCATCAGTGGATAAATCCATTGTAATGGACTTATTGGGTAGTAATCTAGGCAGGTGGCATGTGGCTGGAAGGTGTGGGTCACTGGGGGTGTGTCTTTGGGGTCTATACATATGTCCCTGGACCAGCTTCTCTTGCTCCTGGCCTCCATGATGTGAAAGCAGAGCTCTTTTGCTCTTTTCTTTCTCTCTGCTTCCCACCACCATGCCCTAACCTCTGCAGATGTGGGCTAACATGGACTAAACCCTCCGAAATCTCTAGAACTGTGAACAAATAAGTCTTCCTTCCTCTAAGTTGTGATCATCAGGTATTTTGGGGCACAGTGATGAGAATGCTGACTGAAAGTATGTGTGTAGGTCGAGTCCTAAATTTGGATGTCCCTTGTTTGTACTTGTTATCAGAGTTCTACTCATTGGAGTCCAAACAGCAGAAGAGTTGAGCTGGCCACCAAAGGCTGTTTAATGCCAGCAAAACTTGTGTGTGGAAGGGGATCCTAGAGGAAGAGTTAAAGTAGCCAATAAATAGACAACCCCCAAACAAAGCCCCTCCACCAATACCACTTGAAATGGCCCCATTAAAAAAAAACCATAAACCCAGAAATGAAAACAAAACACAACATATTCTCCCTATGCCATTCTCTCTCAAGCATTATAAGCAGATGGGAGATGGAGAATAGATTGTGTTGGTAACAAAACAATTGCCTGACATTTTCAGGAGGAATGAAATATTAGCTGAGCAATGATACAGCTGTGCGAAAACACGTGCCTAAGGTTTCACATTTATCTCATGAACTTATGTGTAATACTAGCAGGCAAAGATTTTTAAAAAATGAGGCTGTGCTCTTCCTAAACTCTGGAGTCACATTACTTATGACAATTCCTAATCAGGATCATTGCCATCACTGTAGGTATTCAGACAGGTGACAAGTGGTATCAGAATGGAACCTGAAACATCCATGGTGCCATTTCCAAAATATTCCTCGGGAGCTGCTCCACCACCAGATTCCTGACTAAGGACAGGTCAAGAGCATGACCCTCCTATCTCTCTGTAGTTATGTACTGTGTCTTCTACTTGAGGATTTTGAACTAAGAGTTTTGATCTTGCGATGTTGGCATTATAATAATATTCTGATGGAGGGAAAGGAGCTGAAGAATATAAGCTTTCCTGAAGTCAACCATGGAATGGGTGCTAAGACTGAGATGCTAATCATGTGGCTCTGGCCTCTGCTTGTTAGACCAGTGGCAGTTCTCAACTTTTCTCTCTCTCCTCCTTCCAGACACACGATGGTTGATGTCACATGCACCATATATTACCACACATATTTCTGAATTCTTATGAATCTCCACAAAATGTTGCAGAGAAATAAAGCAACTAACACTGCAATTTTTATGGTGTTCGTAAACTATGTTTTATAAGCATGTGAATAATGATTCAACCTTTTAGAGATATCAAAACTTGTCCTTTTACAAAGAAAATATGGGTTATCCAATTCTGAAAAAAATGATTGAACTTATAAAAAGCGATTTGATGCTTCTAGACTGTCACTCCGTAAGTAATATTAACATGCTAGAAAGTATGTGCTGTTAAGGAATATACACAAAAGTCACTTCATGCCAAATTATAACATGTGGATTTATTGATTTTCAACACACTCATTACTATAAATAATATTGCCAATTTCTTATGCATAATCATTATCTAGCTATGATTTTGAAATAATAGTCAAGATGTGACTAAACAGTACATTTATAGCATCCTTCTTATTCATGTACACTGAAGATACAGATGTACCTGTCAGTCATGGGTTTCTTCAACGATAGGTGCATTCTCTCTTAGCTGAACTAAAAAATCAAATAGAATTAACTGCAAAATTGTAACTAGGAAGCAAGACAAATATGTGTATTTCCCAAAGAAATTTTTAAATCGAATTAAATGTTTTTATTATAAAAAGGAGGACATGTATATTGTATAATCTAAAGACAAAGTATAAAATGTAAAGAGTTGGCTTCCACCCTATATAATCACTCTTTACAAATAAAGCAAAACAGATACTTTGTAGACCCTCATTCTCACACGCACACACATACACACACACACACATATATATATACATATACACACACACACGCACATACATATATATGTACATACATATATATGTACATACACATGTATATATTTATATACATGTGTATGTATGTGTGTGTATGTGTGTGTGTGTATAAACTTTAAATAGATGCTCCCCAATTTACAGTGGGGTTACATACTAATAAACCCATTATTAGTTGAAAATATCATAATTTGAAAGTGCATTTCATCTACCTAACCTATTATACATCCTTACTTAGCAACACAGCACACCTTAGAGTGTCATCAGCTTCCCTTATAGTCGCATGGCTACCTGGAAACTACAGCTTGGTGTCTCTGCCAGCATTGAGAAACATCGAGAAAGGGTGAGACCACATATCACTAGCCCGAGAAAGGAGCAAAATTCAAAACTCTACTCAACGCCAATTTCAGTATCATGAGTGGGGAAGGGGAGGGAGTGGGGTGGGATCCAGAGGGAAGCTCACCAAGTGCTGTGTGTATGTATGTCCCTATCACTCTAAACTTCATTATGATATGTGATTACAATGCACCAATGAAAGTATTTTAAAAATAAAGATGGATGGATGAAGAAAACATCTACTCCATGAATATTGCTTTTGTACCATTGCAAAATGGAAACACTTTAAGTCAGACCATAATAAGTTGGGGATTAATTTTTAAGAAAATGGGATCATCCTGTTACCTACTTTTAAAAATTAACAAAATAGCCTGGATAACTCTCCATGTTGGCACATACAGATCTACCACTCCCCTTTAATCACTGCCAAGCAGAGTTTAACAGGAGGCCACAGAGGCAGGGAAGGAGCAACTAGTGTGGCCCTGCTGAAGATCCTTGGCTTTGTTCTAAGACCAATGGCAAGCCATTGGAAGACTTTAACCAGAGGAGTGACATGGTCAACTTTGCATTCAAAAAGACCACGTGGCTTCAGTATAAAGAATGGATGGGAAGAGGATAAGAACAAATTTGGGGAACAACTACTGCCATTTACATTGTGGAGATGATGGTGACTTAGGCCAGGGATACGGTAGTGGAGGGAGAGAGAAGTGAAGACTTCAGGCTGTGCTCAAAAGGTGGAATAGAGAAAACCTGACTACGATCGGTCATGGATTTGAGGAAGAGAGAGGTGTGGTGAATTGGTTAGAGGTTTCTGGCATTATGGTTGGCTATTATGGTTTACTAAGTGAGGGAACACTGGAGGGTTACGTTGGGGAGGCAGTAAAATCATGAGTTCAGTTTGACTGTTGAATTTGTAGCACCTGTGGGACATCTGAGTGAACACGTACCAATCTAGAGTGCAAACAAGTGAGGTATTCAATGTACACTGGCAATGAAGGTCAAGGAAGGAGACCCCTAGTAGACAGACTACATGAGAAGAAAAGTATTGGTCCTAGAGGGACCCCAGATGCCAAGGTTGGATGGAGGCGGATGAAGGAGGGCATGCAGGAGATGCCAGAGAGGAAAACCTGTGCACCGCTAGCTCCCCACTGTGAGTGCCCAGCTATGCTTTTGCTCACTATTTTATCTCCAGGGTTTAACATGATTCCTGGAATATATGAATTTCCTTCCTTCCTTCCTTCCTTCCTTCCTTCCTTCCTTCCTTCCTTCCTCATTCCCTCCCTCTCTTGTTCCCTCCCTCCCTTCTTTCCCTCCTGCCATCTCCCACCTTTCTTTGTTTTGAGACTGGATCTCACTATATTGCCCAGGCTGGCCTCCAATTCCTGGGCTCAAGCAATCCTCCTGCCTCAGCCTCCAAAGTAGGTGAGACTATAAGTATGACACTATGCCTGGACTAGTAAGTGATGTGTGTGTGTACATATATGGAAATATGCTGTAGAAGTGATCAGAAGGACACATACTGAAAAATGGTCCTACATTTAATGATGCAGGAATAGTCCAGAGTGTGGGGTTACAAGTAGGCTACACTGGATTATACCAATTTATATCATCACCAATAACTGTGTGAAGTACCATTTTACTCACCTCATCACCAATGTTAGTTATTGCCAATCCTGCCAATTAAAGTCACACAGACTTGTTATTTCACTTTAAATTTCTCCAAGGTTTCAAGTATTGGGGTGGGGGGCTTGGTTTTTTAGGATGTATAGGTCAGCTTTCCATTATCATAAAAAGAATACATGAGGTAGTCAGTTTTTAAAGAGGAAAGGTTTGTTTAGGCTTACAATTTTGAATATTTCAGTTCACGGTCAGTTGGCCCCATTGCTTTTGGGTCTGTAATGAGGTGGTACATCACGGTGGGGAGCACATGGTGGAGCAAAGCTGCTCACCTCTTGGTTGGGATGGGAAAAAGATAGGGAGAGGAAGGGGCTGGAGTCCCACAATACCTTTCAAGAACATATCCCCAATAACCTAAAGACCTCCCACTATGACCTACCTCTTAAAAGTTCTACCACTTCACACTGCCAAGCTGGGGACTAATCCTTCAACACATGGAGTTTTGGAGGGTACTCAAGATCCAAACTATTGCAGGGATTGTGAATTGTTTATTTATATATTTTGCTTATTTTCTATTCAGGTGTTTATTTTTCCTTTTTCAGTTGAGAATTTTATGTATATTAGAGTTTAACTCTCTGTTATGTAGGTGAGAAATATTTCCTTGTACTCTCATTTGTCTTTCAGTTCAATTTGTTTGCAAATCTTACCATAAAATATTTTTATTTTCAAATAAAATTTATTTCTCTAATTTTTAAAATGAATAGTACATTCACATAATTATAAAGTACAGCAAAGTTGCAAAGTGAAAAATTTTTTCCTACCCTGTGATGATCCATTCCTGTACTTCTCAACCAACCATGACAGGTACTACTATTATTAGTGCCTAATGTGTTTTTACAGAGGTTATTTTTGTGTGTAGAAACAAATACAAACATAGATGTCTATTTCCTTCCTTTTATATACATAAAATGTGGGAAATTATATGCATTTTGTACCTTTTTTCATTTAATAGTATATTTTGGAGTTCCTTCCATACCAGTACTTAATGAGCTTTAATATATTCCTTAAACCTCTGCAAGGTCTTGATAAGAGTTTTTTAGCCTTTTAAATTTATAAAAATTATTTCTCATTTTTCTTAAGCTTTGATAGTTTTAAGTTTTACATTGATAAATTTAATCAGTCTAATATTTTCATGAGGCTTGAATCTAACATTTTTTTTTCAAAAGTGAGGAACCAGTTGTCCCAATTGTGTTTATAAAATAATCCATCTTTTCCCTATTTATTTGAAATGCCATGTTACCCAATAAAAAATTCTATGAACATCCATGTTGGTTTCAAAGAGAAAATTTCTATTGTATTTTGGTGATGGATTTGTTTGACCAGAATGGCACTGTACTATTTTAATTTCTCCAGTACTGTAATGTATTTTGTTAGTGGGTAAGGCAAATACCCTTTCTTCTTAATTATTTTCAAAATGTATTCATTATTTTTCCATCTTTTCTTTTATAGGTGAACTTTATTGAACTTTATAACTAATTAGTCAAGTTCAAAATCTTTTGTTAAAAGATTAGAGTTGCATTATATTCATAAACTTGTAGATGGATGACATCTTCTAATGTTGGCTTTCCACTTGGAGCATAAAATGTCTCTTTATTGATTAAGCTCTTCTATGTCTTTAAGTCAAGTTTTATAATTTATTTTTCTCCATATAGGCTTTTATATTTCTTAAGTTAATTTGTAGGTATTTTATTCATTTTTGTGTTTATTAATGATGCCTCCCTCTCTTCTCATTATATCACCTGGCTGGTTATTTGTGGACTAGTTTGCTACTGATTTTTATACATTTATCTATTATTGCTTGTTTTAGCTTTTATTATAGATATCTTCAAAAGTACACAGAAATAAAGTGAACATACAACAAATCCTTTTGCCCAGCCAAACAGCCATTACCCCACATCCAATCCCATACCATCTATACTTTGTGCATTTTTCCTACCAATCCTGGGGTATTTTGAAGCCATCACCAGATATCACATTTCATTATACATTTCTAAAAGATATTCTTCCTTAAAAAGCATAACTAATATACCATTATCACATCTAATAGTAGTGACAGTCCATTAATATCATTAAATATAACCAGGGCTCATATTTTTCCAACCGTCTTTAAGTAATTTTTATAGTTCTTTTGAATAAGGATATAAATAACTTCCATGCATTATAATTATTTGGTGCCTCATAAATATCTTTTAGTCTATAGGTTCACTTCTCTCCCCTTTTTGCTTGTTGCTAGTGAAGAATTCAGATCTTTTTTCTCTGGTGTTCCCTACATTCTGATGTGTTTTTGTTTGAAGCCAGTGGTGTCATGTTTTTCTGTCACCTGGATTCCTTCCAATCTGTGATCAAGGTCTCCCTGGTCATCTTGGTTGACTGTAGTTCATTCTCCTGTAGATTTCCAGGAAGGGTTAATGGAACAACTCCTCCAGTTCCTGCATGACAGTGATGGCTTCTCTGTAGACTGTTTGCAGGTTAGTTTGGCTGAATGTGAAGATCTTTGCAATTGTGGGGCTCTTCTATTTTCAAGGCTGACAGACACCCTGTTCTCTCATTTTGCTTTCTTCTGCACAGCTGCTAATTGTTACATAAAGCTTGTGGTGTTTGTATTTGTGCCCACTTTCTCCTGCTGGAGGACCTGGACATACCATCTTGTCTCATTTTGTGACAGATGTCATATATGGTGTCTCAGTCAGCATTCTCACATTCTCACTGCTGTGACCAAACACCCGGTGTGCGAAGCTTAACGGGAGAATTTTATTTGCTCACAGTTCTGGAGGTCTCAGAGGTCCTGGCCCCACACAGCTGACTTCAGGGCATCACCGGGAGGAACAGAGAGAAAAGGTGAGAGGAGAAGGAAGCCGCAGCAGCCTGCCCGTAAAGACACTGTCCCCAGCCATGTCCCCAGGGATCCTCCCCAGCATCCAAGTCCCATCTCCAACATGGCTGCCTTGTCTAACACATGAGGTCTGGGGACATTTAAAATCCAAACCATAACATGGTTTTTAAATTCTATTTTATGTTTTTATGAGAAGATTTTTGCCAGCTACTCCTCAGATAAAGGACTTATATCTAGAATATACAGAGAACTTAAAAAAATCACCACTATAAAAACAAATAATCCAATCAAAAAATGGGCAAGTGAATTAAATAGACACTTCACAGAAGAAGAAATACAAATGGCCCATAAATGTATGAAAAAATGTTCAACTTCATTAGCAGTCAGAGAGATGCAAATCAAAACTACCCTGAGATTTCACCTAACGCCAATTAGAATGGCAATCATTAAAAACACAAACAACAACAAATGCTGGCAAGGATGTGGAGAAGTAGGAACTCTACTACACTGTTGGTGGGATTGCAAATTAGTGTAACCTCAGTGGAAAACAGTGTGGAGGACCCTCAGAAGAATGGGAATGAACCTACCGTATGACCCAGCAATACCACTTCTAGGCATCTACCCAAAAGGACTGAAACCAAACTACCAGCCAAATGCATGTGTATCTATGTTTATAGCTGCACAATTCACAATTGCCAAACTTTGGAACCAGCCAAGGTGTCCATCGACAGATGAATGGATCACAAAACTATGGGATATGTTCACAATGGAATTTTACGCAGCCACAAAGAAGAACAAAATTACATCTTTTGCAGGGAAATGGAGAGAACTGGAGAACATTATCCTAAGTGAAATTAGTAAGTCACTAAGAGTGAAAAGTCAGATGTCCCCCCTAATATGTAGAAGCTAGATAGAATGGGACTTAGAAGGGACTCCCGACAAAGAAGAAGAAAAATTTAGATGAACAAAGAAGGTGGCCTAACTGAGGGAGTTGGGAGGGGTTGGAGGGAAACACACTAAAGCACATGATGTATATACACAAACTTATAAGACTCAATCACTATGCGGAGCACGAAAGGGAGGGAAGGGGGAGGGAATAGGGTGGGATTTGAGGGAGGGCTAAATGAGCAATGTGTGCATGTATGATGCTGCTACCCTGATGTGTATCAAAATGTATAATTACAATGCACCAATAAATGAATATAAAAAAATAAAAGTGATGTTGATGTCAGGAAAAAAATAAATTCTATTTTATGTTTTCATGAGGGGATTCAGGATGATTAAAAAACTCAATAATTACATCAACAACTTTTAAATGTAAACTCAATAACTTTTAAAAATGTATGGTTTAAAGAAGATTTTCAGCTAACTCTTGTGGATTTTTCTAAGTGTAAAGATCATTTCATCTGTTTTTAATTTTATTTTTTATTCCCAAGGATTCTTTCTTGTTCTCATACCATTCCTTTGCCGATTTTTTCCCATTGTCCTAAACTTCTTCAGTCTTGCTGAGGATCCCAACTGGACTATTCCAGGAGTTCTGTCTGTTTTTGTTTTAATTCCATTTCTGTGGTGTGGGAGCCAATTGTTTAAATTACTTAGATATTTTATTTTGTGTTTGTATTCTTAAAATGTAGGTTGTTCAGTTTGGGAAGATGGTGTAGTTTCTGCCAATGTTTTGGGACCACTGGCTGGATCCTGGTGGGCCTCTCTCCCTTCCATCTGCTCAGCCATCGCAGGTAGCTTCCCAAGACCATGGTCTATCTTTCCTTCAGCTGCGGTGGGCTGTAGGAACTGCTCTGCAGCTGGCTTTCCCTTGAGACGTACCAGCTGGGAACACTGTGGGAGGTCCCTGCTGAATGGAATGGGAAGTCAGAGGAACACATTTAATCACAATTATTGAAGGCATTTACTAGGACTATTTATCATTGCCTATGCACAGGTTTGACTCAACAGTTATTTCTCCACTATCATTTCTTTCTCTCTGTGCCTTTCCCAAGAAAACAATTCAGATGTGAGTAAGAGTAATGGCATATGAAGGATATCCTTGAATGTCCTCTAAAACACACGCACATACACGCATGGCAATTTATGTGGTCAATATAAAAGGCAACTTATTAAAAAAACTCAAGTACTTTAGTAATTATATGTGACACATTATTTGTGATGCACCTTGGAATTGATATCGACAAGCCAACTGTCTCAAAATCACAACACTTTGAAAATCAATGATTTCATATAACATAATCCATTGCACGGCAGACATCTTACATTGTATGTCATAACGAGAGAAATGCTGTCAATTAAAGAACTTTTGAGGTTCTTCTGTTGAACCTGGGTGTAGTGAACATAAAGTAAAAATTCTAAGTTGTGATGCTTATGTTGATTTATTTGACAAAAGTAGTTGATCTGCCTTGAGTAAATCATCACATTCTCTTTATCCATACTATGCACATAGAGCTGAGCTCTAAGGAAACATTTTCATACACTTTGTTTAGTGACTTTTGTGGCAAGGACACTTTTCAGGAAGAGCTCATTGAAGTTAACGTTATACTTGATAATCAAGTTTGTTTGCTGTTGAAGTAGGAAGGTTCTAGGTAAAGCCATTGGTTACAAAAATTCTTTCACAGCTGGGTGTGGTGGCACACATGTAAACCCAGTACTCAGGAGGCTGAGACAGGAGGATCGCAGGTTCAAGGCCAGCCTCAGCAACACATGTAAACCCAGTACTCAGGAGGCTGAGACAAGAGGATCGCAGGTTTAAGGCCAGCCTCAGCAACTTAGCGAGACCCTGTTTTCTTTTTTTTCGCGGTACTGGGGATTGAACCCAGGGGCATTCTACCTCCGCGCTATACCCCCAGCCCTACTTTTTTATACTTTATTTTGAAACCAGGTCTCACGAAGCTGCGGAGGGCCTCACTAAGTAAGAGAGAGAGAGAGACAGAGAGAGAGAGAGAGAGAGAAAGGGAGAGAGAGAGAGAGAGAGAGAGAGCTGAGGCTGGCCGCGAACCCGGATCCTCCGGTCTCCGCCTCCCAAAGTACTGGGATTACAAGCATGTGCCACCACGCCCGGCGTGAGACCCTGTTTTAAAATAAAAAAATAAAAATGGCTGGGGAAGTAGCTCAGAGGTAGAATACTCCTTGGTTCAATTGCCATTATAAAAAAAAATTCTTTCAGTTTTGACTTAGTTTATATTCCCAAATGCTAATCCATATTGTTTAGCATATCTAGATGCCATGGTTGGAATGGGATCTAAAAATAGCTTCCTGGATGTTCTCTAGGCAAAGTAGGAAATTATTTCATAAGCAAAGATGGATGTCCCAGGTAACAGGCTGATACTCAAGTGGTACATGAGAAGGACATATTTTGGCCATTATCCTTTCTTTCCAGTTTTTAAAAATTCTCCTTGTCTGGAAAGGCTGATGAAATGAGGACATTTTACTTGCCTGTAAAGCAGACAGCACGCCAAGTGTCATTAAAGATGGCTCTGCTCCTGAATCATTAAAGGCCAGTGGAGAAGCCTCGATGGAAGATGCCGGTTTTTGACATTCCGCAACATTGCCCTTCACTGCAGCTGCCAGAAGTGAGCAGCTGCTTCTTACATTCCCCTGCCATTTCCTAGCTTTGCTGAAAGAGGTCAGCTCTGTCTTCTCATTACCGATCTTTCTACCGGCTGGGCATCTGGATTCATCGTCCTCCTGTATCCTAATTCGATATTTTCTTTGCCTCATCAAGGACATGATGGACAGATTGGGCAACCTATGGCAATGAGTGCTTTTTTGTGTGGCCCTTGCCACTCAGCCCAGCAGTTTAACCCCAGAAATGCAGCCCACGTGATGCAAAAATCACTGTGGTTTTCCACTGAGCTAGGACACAGCAGGACTCCTAAGGACACGGAGAGGGGAGAGGAGAAGAGACAGAGGGCTACGATTTGTTCCTGCTTCCCTGAACTCACTGATGTTGGACAGATTTAATGCACCCAAGGATGAGGAATCAATAGAGGGTTCTCCTGCCTTCAATGATAGCAAAGTCTGATGCTCTAGACTGGCTAGAGGCTCTTTCTAGCACCAGCCATTGCCTATGTAAACTTATGTAAATAAATGTGAGATTAGAAATTTACATTTAGATAATTTGAGTTAAAGAACAGGAATATAGCCAGAGCAGTGGAACGTGCCTGTGATCCCAGTACTTTGGAGGCTGAGACGGGAGGATTGCAGGTTCGAGGCCAGCCTCAGCAACTTAGTGTGACCCTGTTTCAAAATAAAAATAAAATAGGACTAGGGGTGTGGTTTGGAGGTAGAGCACCCCAGTACCCCCCCCCCCCACACACATACAGGAGAAGAGGAGTAGAACACTCCACAGGGCACCAGATGCCGTCTTAAGACCAAATATGAGGTGTTGGCTGCAGGCCTGCTTGGACGCTGGTGGGCTCAGGTCAGGTTCTAGGACCACTCTGGCCATAGAAGCTTTTTCTGGGGTAGATACAAGGGGTTCAAGGCCACAGGAGGGTCTAGAAGCAGACTCAAGCACTCTCGGATGGATCCAGACCATTTCTTGACAGACCTTCAAGCTCCCTAATGTTGCTTTCTCATCCCTGGCTAGTATTTGGAAGTCTGATGCTAAGCAGTCATCTTATTAGCTCAGGCTAATACCTCGCTGACTTGTGAGTTGGTCAGGTTTTCTTCCTGAAAGGATGTTTCTGTGGGTAGGGGATTTGGGGAACAGGATTGAGAAGCACTTGATTTGGATGAAGGTGGGAAATGGGGTTGAGGGGAGGGGATGGCGAAGACAAAGGACAATGGGTACCATGAAATGGGGAAGATACAAGCTAGTACAGCACTAAAGTTACCCCCTTCCCCATGTTACCAGATTGCTTATGAGTAGCCTTGGTGAGAATCCCAAATAAAGCTCACCTAAATGATTATATAAGAAATTGTGAGATTTTATAAGCCACATATGATTCTCAGAGACACTGGGAATGAAGAGAGAGAACCGTACAGCTCAGATATTCTGGACTGATTCAACATCTTCATTTTTCTCGCTCAATATCTCTGTTATCACTGAAATATTTTAGAAACACTGATGTTTTATTTTCTGAGTATATTCTAGATCCTTGGGACTTAAAATGTGATTAATGGACCTTCAGCATCAGCATTACCTGGAAGCTTGTTAAAAATACAGAATCTCAAGGCCAAGACAGGAAGATCACAAGTTTGAGGCCAGACTCTGCAACTAAGCAATACCCTCAACAACTAGGCAAGAACCTGTTTCAAAATAAAAAGGCCTGGGGGTATATTCAGAGGTAGAATGCCCCTGTGTTCAATCCCCAGTGGCAAAAAATCTCAGGTCCCAACCCAGACCTAATGAATGAGAATTAACAAGATCTCCAGTTTGCAAATGACAGTTCTAGACCATGTCCTATCATTGGCTGTATAAAAAATATTTGTCAGAGCAGGACAAAATGACCTTTGTAGAAAAATGCAGAGGAGGTTGCATTTTTTTTTTTTGCGGTGCCGGGGATTGAACCCAGGGGCGTTCTACCTCCGCGCTACGCCCCCGGCCCTATTTTTTATACTTTATTTTTAAACCGGGTCTCACGAAGTTGCGGAGGGCCTCACTAAGGAGGAGAGAGAGCGAGAGAGAGAGAGAGAGAGAGAGAGAGAGAGAGAGACCTGAGGCTGGCCTCAAACCCGGATTCTCCGGTCTCCGCCTCCCAAAGTACTGGGATTACAAGCGTGTGCCAC